>NIVC01000930.1:50000-172500 GCA_002269645.1 Macrostomum lignano | reverse complement strand
GGTGAACACACTGGTGAATATATAGTGAACACACTACACTGGTGAACACACTGGTGAATAGATGGTGAACACACTGATGAATGGATGGGGAATACATGACGAACAGCTTGGTGAATATGATTTTTTCCGTAAGCATATTTAAATTTAGTCATAAAAAACCTGCATTTCTACTTAAAATAGAACAACCATAGTCGCGCAGAGTTTTTGCCTGTCACTAAAAGAAAGTTTTTCATCTGCGTTTCTTTTCAGAGTGGCGAGTGGAATTAAAAATTACAAATTGTAGGAAATAAAAAAAATGGTTTTATTGAAGCACGGAATGGCAGAAATTTTTGTTAGCCTACCAGACTAAACAACAGAGAGAGAGGGGGGATAGAGTTGCCAATTTTTGCATTTGAAATTTTATTTTGCTAAATACTTGTTTGTTCGATTTTTTACAATACGTTGGAGACCGAAGCTGCCGGCTTACGGCTGGGGGGGGAAGGAGCCTGGGGGGATGATGGAGCTTGGCGGCGGCGTCTGTTTGGAATTAATTTTCAGCTCGCGTATCATGAAAGCGGCCTTGGCCTGTCACTTCCTCGCGTTCCAGTGTCCGGAAATGAGGCGCCCAGCTTGAGAGAGGAAGGTCTGGGGTGGGGGCGGGGGTTCGTTCCCGGCGCAGCACGCAGGGGGCGCCGAGCGAGACTCGCCGCTCTTGTCTTTTAGTGTCTCCTTTTTCTTTCTCTATAGCAAGAAATTTGGCGCAGAACACTGGATTAGGATTATGCCAGGGGTTATTTGCTACCTGCCAAAAAGCATCCTCTAATCCGTTTCTTTTTTAATAATCTCTTTTTTAATCCTTTCAGCTCCACCGGCGATGTTAATCCTGAAGAGTTGTAAAAATATAAATATATAGTATAAAATATTTTCCTCTTTTGCTGACCCAATTTTCGCACCTCGATCGCGTGCAGCCAAGACCCCGCATCGGGTCCTGTTCCCCCCCCCCCCTGTAATTAGCTTGGGAAGTTCGGTGAACTGGCCAATTTTCAACTCGATTTACTCGGCAGTGGAGTCTACCAGGGACTTCCACGAGCAGCTGCATGTGGATTGGAAGCCAGAATAACATACTGTCCCCTGTCTCTTGGTGGGCGCCCCTGTCTCCTGGTTGGCGCCCCTGTCTCCTGGTGGGCGCCCCTGTCTTTTGGTTAGCGCCCCTGTCTCCTGGTTGGCGCCCCTGTCTCCTGGTGGGCGCCCCTGTCTTTTGGTTAGCGCCCCTGTCTCCTGGTTGGCGCCCCTGTCTTTTGGTTAGCGCCCCTGTCTCCTGGTGGGCGCCCCTGTCTTTTGGTTAGCGCCCCTGTCTCCTGGTTGGCGCCCCTGTCTCCTGGTGGGCGCCCCTGTCTTTTGGTGGGCGCCCCTGTCTCTTGGTGGGCGCCCCTGTCTTTTGGTTAGCGCCCCTGTCTTTTGGTTGGCGCCCCTGTCTCCTGGTGGGCACCCCTGTCTCCTGGTGGGCGCCCCTGTCTCCTGGTGGGCGCCCCTGTCTTTTGGTTGGCGCCCCTGTCTCCTGGTGGGCGCCTCTGTCTTTTGGTGGGCGCCCCTGTCTCCTGGTGGGCGCCCCTGACTCTTGGTGGGCGCCCCTGACTCTTGGTGGGCGCCCCTGTCTCTTGTGGGCGCCCCTGTGTCAAATTTTTGCTGCTGTGAGTTCCAGAAGTTCCTGTCGACACACAACAAGCTCTCAAGAAAAAATTTAGCGGCCGCCAAGTCACGTGACGGATAGATTTATAAAATTTTAGTCGTGTTCAGTGAAGCGAGATAAATGGCCTGCCAGACAGACATCAAGCTGCAACTCTCTGCTTTAACCTAATAGTTCGTCTGCGCTTCACTCAAGCTCAATTTGAGGTGATAATTTGAGGAGCGAGTAAAGAAGGATCCTTGAGGCAGAGAAGGAAGTCAGGGGCTCCACTGCCACCAACTGTTGCTCTATTAATGTGTTTTGTCTGGCCCATCTCAGAAATGACTCGAACAATGCCTGGCCTTTGTCCCATCTTTATAACAGTTTTTTGTGTTGATACATTCAGCTGTCAAGTTTGCTGGACAGATATCACGGGATGGAGATTAATTTATGGCATGAGAACTTTTCAACTTCGCTTTTGGTTTAAAAAAACGCCACTTTCTCGGTCATTCAGTTTCAGCTAAAATTGTTACACCTAAAATTGTTATCCAGTTGCAATGGAAATTCGATTCTTCTACAAGAGTGTCATAAATCATGTGCTGTAATATTCCTATCTCGATACTTACCCGCTGTGGTTTTCCCATAACCATTTATGAGCTTTTCTAACACTTCAAAACCCACACCTCAGAACCCAAACCATCAAAACCCACACCCCTAAAACCCACACCCTCAAAATCCAGACCATCAAAACCCACACCCCTAAAACACACAACTCAAAACCCAAATCAAAAAGTTTGCATACCCAAAAGCCCACACAGTCGAAACCCACACCCTCAAAACCCACACCCTCAAAACCCACACCCTCAAAACCCACACCTTCAAAACCCATACCCTCAAAACCCACACCCTCAAGCCCCACACCCTCAAAACCCACACCCTCAAAACCCACACCCTCAAAACCCACATCCTCAAAACCCACACCCTCAAAACCCACATCCTCAAAACCCACACCCCTAAAACCCACACCCTCAAAATCCAGACCATCAAAACCCACACCCCTAAAACACACAACTCAAAACCCAAATCAAAAAGTTTGCATACCCAAAAGCCCACACAGTCGAAACCCACACCCTCAAAACCCACACCCTCAAAACCCACACCCTCAAAACCCACACCTTCAAAACCCATACCCTCAAAACCCACACCCTCAAGCCCCACACCCTCAAAACCCACACCCTCAAAACCCACACCCTCAAAACCCACATCCTCAAAACCCACACCCTCAAAACCCACACCCTCAAAACCCACATCCTCAAAACCCACACCCTCAAAACCCACACCCTCAAAACCCACATCCTCAAAACCCACACCCTCAAAACCCACACCCAATTCCCGCGCACCTTCAGACGACATCCCGGCCCGGATGCACTTGGTGAACCGGCAGCTCTTGCAGGCGTTCCGACTTGATTTGTTGATCTCGCAGCCGCCGCCCTTGCTGCAGACATATTTCCCAGAATCCCTCTCTTTGATGGTGCGCCGAAAGAATCCCTAAAAGAGGATTGCACAGAGCGAGAATGAATTTTTATCAAGCAATTTTCTCATGCACTGCTAGCGGAGCCCGCCAATTTGTCTATGGCCGAACCCCATCCAGCACAAACTGGTAACTTCCAGTGAAGTCCTTCTGCATCATCTGCAATATCCTTGTCATCAAATACGTTGCTATCCACATTTCAAATCCTCACCTTGCATCCCTCGCAGGTGATGGCGCCAAAATGAAACCCGGAGCTTGAGGCGCCGCACACCCGGCACGGGATCTCGTCGATTGAAGCTACGATGGCCGGATTTTTACCTGCGAAAAGAAAAATTAATTTGATTTATATAATTTACAGTAAGAAACTGTAAGTTCTAATTAATTAATAAGAGGGCTTTTATATACGACTTAAACTTCATAGGACCTAAACTTTACAGGACCTAAACTCTACAGGACCTAAGCTTTACAGGACCTAAGCTTTACAGGACCTAAACTTTACTAGGACCTAAACTTTATAGAACCAAAACTTCATAGGACCTAAACTTCATAGGAACTAAAATTCATAGGACCTAAACTTCATAGAACCTAAACTTCATAGGACCTAAACTTGATGGAACCTAAACTTGAAACTCTTAGGCGATGTGAAATTTAGATTTCGTGAAAGCGCCCAGATTAACAAACACACTGTGGGATCATGAGCTGGAGGGGAGGGACATTGCGGTTGACTCTCCGTGCAGCCCAGCTCGAAAAGCTGAGAGAGGCAGGCGAGCTTCAGTTGGATAATCGGATACCCACACCAGACACAGCCCAGTTTTCGGACACTCTCGAGCCTCAAATGGGATGAACGTCTTCATCAACTGGCTTGTGAGTAGGAGGACCCCAGCTACGCTCGTAATCCCCTGGCATTAACCAACTACCAGATGCTTACCATGCTCAACTCTCTCATTACTATACAGCTGTCAACTGTATTTCATATTTTTGTTCCAGAAAATATGACACACAACCACCTGCTGCTTGGAAACTGGTGTCGGATTGGATAGCGCTTTAAGCGGCCTCCCGCATAGGTACGCTTCTAGTCACTCTCGTCCGTTTCTAGCACCCCTGTCTCTTTCTAGTCACTCCGCCTGTTCCTTAGTACTCCAGTCTTTTTCCAGTCCCTCTCATCCGCTTTCTAAGCACTCCTGTCTCTTTCTGGTCACTCTCGTCCGTTTCAAAGCACTCCTGCCTCTTTCTAGTCACTCGTGTCTCCTAGGCACTCCTGTCTCCTTCTAGGCACTCCTGTCTCCTTCTAGGCACTCCTGCCTCCTTCTAGTCACTCCTGTCTCCTTCTAGGCACTCCTGTCTCCTTCTAGGCACTCCCGTCTCCTTCTAGGCACTCCTGCCTCCTAGTCACTCCTGTCTCCTTCTAGGCACTCCTGTCTCCTTCTAGGCACTCCTGCCTCCTAGTCACTCCTGTCTCCTTCTAGGCACTCCTGTCTCCTTCTAGGCACTCCTGTCTCCTTCTAGGCACTCCTGTCTCCTTCTAGGCACTCCTGCCTTCTTCTAGGCATTCCCATCGCGCAAGGAGACCCAAATCAAGACAGAAAGAACCAAGACTCACACAGAACCCGACAAAGATATATTAAAACAAATTTTTTTTCTTTGTTACCGTAAACTACAAGAATAAATTCTGCAGCATGTGGTTCACTCCCAGTCGCAAGTATCACTAATGCCATGCGAGCTGTGCACCAGAGAGAGAGAGAAGGAGAGTGGGGAGGAGAACTAGAGAGGTAGCCAGAGAGCGAGATTGCTACTGAGAATTGTAGCAATTCGAAATCCTACTATAGCGGAGGCCCAAGGGTGGTGGCTCTGCCTCTGAATTCATGTACTGTTTTTAGCTTATACGAGCCTATATTAATATTACATGCGTTTTCTATAGGCTATAAGACCCAGCAGAGAAACGATCGATAGTAAGGACACTACATCATGGGATCGTTTGCTACAATTTCAATTAGCTAGAAGGGTTTTTTCAGCAGGTTGGGAAACTGCAGATCGATATATTAATTAATGGTTGGGAACCATTTTCTCTGTTATGGCATTTCCGGTTGTGCGATCTCCTCTTACTCTCCCTAATCTCATTCTTATTCTTGTAGCTTATCCTTGATGATCTAATCTCACTCTTATACTTGTAGCTTATTCCTGATCTAATCTCACTCTCTCTAATCTCACTCTTCTACTTGTAGCTTATTCTTGATGATCTAATCTCACTCTTATACTTGTAGCTTATTCCTGATCTAATCTCACTCTCTCTAATCTCATTCTTATTCTTGTAGCTTATCCTTGATGATCTAATCTCACTCTTATACTTGTAGCTTATTCCTGATCTAATCTCACTCTCTCTAATCTCATTCTTATTCTTGTAGCTTATCCTTGATGATCTAATCTCACTCTTATACTTGTAGCTTATTCCTGATCTAATCTCACTCTCTCTAATCTCATTCTTATTCTTGTAGCTTATCCTTGATGATCTAATCTCACTCTTATACTTGTAGCTTATTCCTGATCTAATCTCACTCTCTCTAATCTCATTCTTATTCTTGTAGCTTATCCTTGATGATCTAATCTCACTCTTATACTTGTAGCTTATTCTTGATCTAATCTCACTCTCTCTAATCTCACTCTTATACTTGTAGCTTATTCTTGATGATCTAATCTCACTCTTATACTTGTAGCTTATTCTTGATCTAATCTCACTCTCTCTAATCTCACTCTTATACTTGTAGCTTATTCTTGATGATCTAATCTCACTCTTATACTTGTAGCTTATTCTTGATCTAATCTCACTCTCTCTAATCTCACTCTTATACTTGTAGCTTATTCTTGATGATCTAATCTCACTCTTATACTTGTAGCTTATTCTTGATCTAATCTCACTCTCTCTAATCTCACTCTTATACTTGTAGCTTATTCTTGATGATCTAATCTCACTCTCTCTCTCTCTCTAATCTCACTCTTATACTTGTAGCTTATCATTGATGATCCAATCTCACTATCTTTAATCTCACTCTTATACTTTTAGCTTATCATTGATGATCTAATCTCTCTCTCTCTAATCTCACTCTTATACTTGTAGCTTATCATTGATGATCTAATCTCTCTCTCTCTAATCTCACTCTTCTACTTGTAGCTTATCATTGGTCTAATCTCACTCTCTCTAGTCTCACTCTTATACTTGTAGCTTATCATTGATCTAATCTCACTCTCTCTCTCTCATCTCACTCTCTTTACTTGCAGCTGATCCTGGATCTGATTTCACTGCCTCATTCCTACCTCAGTCTACTATCTCACTGTCTCCCATTCCCATCTCAGTCTACTTTTGCAAACTCAGACCGTAATCACCCCCTTGCGCAGTCGCCAAATCTGTAACTACATGCAGCCTCAGTGATTCTCTCCATCCCCCCGGAAACAGCGGGGTCTCAGTCTTTCACACCTATTATTGCCAGAGGTTGCAGTGGCGACAGAGACGCACGCACATCAACTGCGCAATTTATTTCCCAGATGCTGGTGTCCAACTTTCAGCAACAAATATTTAACCCTCGAGAGCGTTGATATTGTGCGACACAAATGCGTAGAATATACGCAAGTTCACCTTTAAACACGACAATTAGGATGCTGATGAAACTCATTCATAAATTTTCACTGCATGGCCAAGTCCACCGATAGTAAAGCCTGTCTCTTGTTTGCATAAACAAAAGTGAATCTTGATGGGAAATTTATTGCGTATGCGCAGTTAGGGAAAGCCTCCATATGGGGTCACCGAGTCTCCTGCTTAGGAATGAGTTTTACACTCTGGCCTTGATAAATACTTTTTTGGGTCTAAGCGACAGATACGGCGTGACAAGTTAATGAATGAAATGTATTTGTGACAGCTGTGTTATGAGAGAATGACAGATCATTATGAGAGAGTGACAGATCAGTATGAGAGAGTGAAAGATCATTATGACAGTGACTAATAGATGAGAGAGTAACAGATCATTATGACAGTGACTAATACACGAGAGAGTGACAGATCATTATGACAGTGACTAATAGATGAGAGAGTGACAGATCATTATGACAGTGACTAATAGATGAGAGAGTGACAGATCATTATGACAGTGACTAATAGATGAGAGAGTGACAGATCATTATGACAGTGACTAATACACGAGAGAGCGACAGATCATTATGACAGTGACTAATACACGAGAGAGCGACAGATCATTATGACAGTGACTAATAGATGAGAGTGACAGATCATTATGACAGTGACTAATACATGAGAGAGTGACGCTTCAATACTTGATCACTTCAAATCAACATTGAAAGTGTAAGAGAGATAAAAATCACATTTATGAAAGTCATATCTTTATCAAACCAAGTTTGTACTTTCCGCTAAGTCGACATATTTTATGCATGGGGATGTGCTGGGACTGCTGCAACCGGGAACTTCTCTGTGTCCCTGTTATGTGTACATTTCCTTCGCTATATTATAATATTTAACAGCAAAGGTTCGCTTTCATTCCCTCCCACCCTCTCCTCGAGTCTGAAACGAAAAGAAGAATGTTTCCTGACAGAACAGAACAGAATTCGCTACACGCGCACTGCACATGGGGCTTACGATATGATTAATCATTTTTAGCAGCTCTGCTGGCGCATAATTATTTTTTTGGCTTGGCTTTCGAATACGGCATAAAATGGGCATTATGTTGTGTTGTGCAGTTGGCTGCCTGTGTGTTGTGCTGTGCTATTTAACAATAAAAGCATATCTTGTGTGGTCTGCATCAGGAAATAGCTCTTGCGCCCCATAGTAACCGAGCTTCGGGTCACGCTGACAATGTAGGTACAGTAAATAGTTCAAAAAAATAGTTTGTAGTGTAGAGTATCGGAGGGTGTCCATAGAGGAACCTATAATGTTCATAGAGTATCGGAGGGTGTCCATAAGAGGATCTGAGGGTGTCCATAGAGGATCTGAGGGTGTCCATAGAGGAACCTAGAATGTCCATAGAGTATCGGAGGGTGTCCATAAGAGGATCTGAGGGTGTCCATAGAGGAACCTAGAATGTCCATAGAGTATCGGAAGGTGTCCATAAGAGGATCTGAGGATGTCCATAAGAGGATCTGAGGATGTCCATAGAGGATCCGAGGGTGTCCATAAGAGGATCCGAGGGTGTCCATAGAGGATCCGAGGGTGTCCATAAGAGGATCTGAGGATGTCCATAGAGGATCCGAGGGTGTCCATAAGAGGATCCGAGGGTGTCCATAGAGGATCCGAGGGTGTCCATAAGAGGATCTGAGGGTGTCCATAGAGGAACCTAGAATGTTCATAGAGTATCGGAGGGTGTCCATAAGAGGATCTGAGGGTGTCCATAGAGGATCTGAGGGTGTCCATAGAGGAACCTAGAATGTCCATAGAGTATCGGAGGGTGTCCATAAGAGGATCTGAGGGTGTCCATAGAGGAACCTAGAATGTCCATAGAGTATCGGAAGGTGTCCATAAGAGGATCTGAGGATGTCCATAAGAGGATCTGAGGATGTCCATAGAGGATCCGAGGGTGTCCATAAGAGGATCCGAGGGTGTCCATAGAGGATCCGAGGGTGTCCATAAGAGGATCCGAGGGTGTCCATAAGAGGATCCGAGGGTGTCCATAAGTTGATCCGAGGGTTTCCATAAGAGGATCCGAGGGTGTCCATAGAGGATCCGAGGGTGTCCATAAGAGGATCTGAGGGTGTCCATAGAGGATCCGAGGGTGTCCATAAGAGGATCCGAGGGTGTCTATAGAGGATCCGAGGGTGTCCATAAGAGGATTCGAGGGTGTCCATAAGAGGATCCGAGGGTGTCCATAAGTTGATCCGAGGGTTTCCATAAGAGGATACGAGGGTGTCCACGCAGGATTTTATTGGTTTCCATCCGAAAGACTAAGGATTTCCAGCGAATAACTGGAGGGTGTCCACCGAATAATTGGAGGGTGTCCACCGAATAATTGGAGGGTGTCCACTGAATAATTGGAGGGTGTCCACCGAATAATTGGAGGGTGTCCACCGAATAATTGGAGGGTGTCCACCGAATAATTGGAGGGTGTCCACCGAATAATTGGAGGGTGTCCACCGAATAATTGGAGGGTGTCCACCGAATAATTGGAGGGTGTCCACCGAATAATTGGAGGGTGTCCACCGAATAATTGGAGGGTGTCCACCGAATAATTGGAGGTTGTCCACCGAATAATTGGAGGGTGTCCACCCCAGACCAGGAGCCCGGCACTCACCCGGCGGAAACATTCGCAGAGCCAGGCACTTTTTATACCGACAGAACTGGCAGTGCGTCCTCGTCTCCTTGGTGATGTCGCAGCTGCCCGACTTGCTGCATGCGTACTTCACCGCACCGCTGGGGCCGCCAGCGCTGCTAACCGCGCTGTCCCCATGGTGCAGCAGCAACAGCTGCTGCTGCTGCTCGGCTCTCGACGATCTGATAAAGAACTTCTTGCACGCTTCGCAGACGAAAGCGCCGCAGTGAAATCCGGCTGCCGTGTCGCCGCAGACGTCGCAGGCGTGTCGGCCGGAGTGCGCGGCGACGGCGGCTGAGTTGCTTCTTCTGCCGCTGCCGCCGCCGCCACTGCTGCTGCTGCTGCTGCTGCTGCTGCTGCTGCTGCTACTAGAAGAGCTGCAAGCCACCCGAACGTCTCTGTCGACCTCTTTAAATTGGTGACAATTTTTCGTGTCGATTATTGGTGGCTGCATCTGTTGAAGAAACTGCTGCTGTTGTTGTTGTTGCTGCTGCTGCTCAACCTGGTACACCGGAGGAAGGAACATCTGCTGCTGAACGTCTGTCGAAGCACCACCGGGAAAGTCGACAAACTGATGCTGCTGCTGCTGCTGCTGGAATGGATCCTGGTGCTGCTGGTGCTGATGGTGGTGATAGTCGGAATAGACAGGATGGTAGGTTGGATCGAAGTACACCTGCGAGTGCTGCTGCTGCTGCTGCTGCTGCAGGTTGGGCTGAGGCGCCTGGCAGTAGTATTGGCCATAGAAGTCTGCGGCAGGGCTCTGGCTGACGTAGGCTTGCATCAGGTAGCTGGCGGGTGCCACGCTGCCAGTCATTGTCCAGTCGCTGTCCACTGCGGCCTCCAGCTTGGTGACCTCATTGTGCTGCTGGCAGACTGTCGAGCAGCTCGCGCTGGTCTGGCCCGCACCGCATTCGACTTCGAGTGCCGCCATTGTGGGGGCTGACTTGGCGAAGTTGAGTTGCACTGGTGAGCAGGCGGTCATCATGGCAGCTTCAGGACTGCTCTGGCGCTCCGCGGTGTCCTACAGTGGTGAGATAGAGATCTAGGTGAGATAAGATAGCTAAAGATAGAGATAGAAATCTAAGTGTGATAGAGACCTAGGTGAGAGAGAGATCTAGGTGAGAGAGAGATCTAGGTGTGATAGAGATCTAGGTGAGATAGAGATCTAGGTGAGATAGAGATCTAGGTGAGATAGAGATCTAGGTGAGATAAAGATCTAGGTGAGATAGAGATCTAGGCGTGATAGAGATCTAGGTGAGATAAGATAGCTAAAGATAGAGATAGAAATCTAAGTGTGATAGAGATCTAGGTGAGATAGAGATCTAGGTGTGATAGAGATCTAGGTGAGATAGAGATCTAGGTGAGATAGAGATCTAGGCGTGATAGAGATTTAGGTGAAATAGAGTTCTAGGTGAGATAGAGATCTAGCTGAGATGAGATCTAGCTGAGAGAGAGATCTAGGTGAGATAGAGATCTAGGTGAGATAGAGATCTAGGTGAGATAGAGATCTAGGTGAGATAAGATAGCTAAAGATAGAGATAGAAATCTAAGTGTGATAGAGATCTAGGTGAGAGAGAGATCTAGGTGAGAGAGAGATCTAGGTGTGATAGAGATCTAGGTGGGATAGAGATCTAGGTGAGATAGAGATCTAGGTGAGATAGAGATCTAGGTGTGATAGAGATCTAGGTGAGATAGAGATCTAGGTGTGATAGAGATCTAGGTGAGATAGAGATCTAGGTGAGATAGAGATCTAGGCGTGATAGAGATTTAGGTGAAATAGAGTTCTAGGTGAGATAGAGATCTAGCTGAGATGAGATCTAGCTGAGATAGAGATTTAGGTGAGATAGAGATCTAGGTTTAATAGAGATATAGGGTGAGATCAAAATCTAAGGGTGAGATCGAGATCTAGGGGTGAGATCAAAATCTAAGAGTGAGATCGAGATCTGGGCGTGAGATTTAAGGAAAGGATTCATATAACGAGAAAAATCAGTTATTTCAAAAGACTAAATTCCCAAAAGAGAGAAAAGAGAGAAGTTCTGAATAGTCAAAATCCTCAATGTTTCGCAAGTTCGTCTGCCTATAGTGAAGCGATTTGCTATTCCACCGCACGGGCCACGTGAGCCCTGAGCAGTCACGAGAAACAGTTAAAATTTATTGTCTAGTTTCATGGGGGCAGCTTTTTGGGATCGTGATTTTTGCGACGCCTTGGGTTTTCGTACTGCAAGAGAGCCGCTTTGAAGCCTCATAATTCAAATTTTGCCAATACGAAGAAACCGAATGAAAGAGAGAGTGTAGCCGGTATCTGGGCCAGAGTCAACTTGAGCAATGCATTCGTCATTTTACGAGTATAATGCCGACTCACACTCAGTCACTCAGCCAATTTCCAATATATCTATCTAGCTGTTTTTTTATATTAGGAGGTGGCTATAAACCCGCTGCGATTTCAAAGTTGGATTCTTTGGAAAATTGCAGGTGCCCCTAAAAATTGCGTGGCCTGTAGGAGGCGTGGGGGCGCTTCAAACGGGATGTCCGACTTTATAACCGTTTTTAAATTGTAGAATTAAGACAAACCTACCACAGTGAGAAGTGGCCACTTCTGCAGGCTAAACTATAAGCTTAAGTTTTGCAACTTCAGCACAACCCCCCACCGAAACTTCACCACAATCCCCCACGAAACTTCACCACAATCCCCCCCTGAAACTTCACCACAATCCCCCCGAAACTTCACCACAACCCCCCCCCCGAAACTTCACCACAATCCCCCCCGAAACTTCACCACAATCCCCCCCGAAACTTCACCACAATCCCCACCGAAACTTCACCACAACCCCCGAAACTTCACCACAACCCCCGAAACTTCACCACAATCCCCCACCGAAACTTCAGCACAATCCCCCACCGAAACTTCACCACAATCCCCACCGAAACTTCACCACAACCCCCCCCACCGAAACTTCACCACAACCCCCCGAAACTTCACCACAATCCCCCACCGAAACTTCAGCACAACCCCCACCGAAACTTCACCACAATCCCCCCGAAACTTCAGCACAATCCCCCACCGAAACTTCACCACAACCCCCCCCCACCGAAACTTCACCACAACCCCCCGAAACTTCACCACAATCCCCCACCGAAACTTCAGCACAATCCCCACCGAAACTTCACCACAACCCCCCCCCCACCGAAACTTCACCACAACCCCCCGAAACTTCACCACAATCCCCCACCGAAACTTCAGCACAACCCCCCACCGAAACTTCACCACAATCCCCACCGAAACTTCACCACAATCCCCACCGAAACTTCACCACAACCCCCCACCGAAACTTCACCACAACCCCCCGAAACTTCACCACAATCCCCCACCGAAACTTCAGCACAACCCCCACCGAAACTTCACCACAATCCCCCACCGAAACTTCACCACAATCCCCACCGAAACTTCACCACAACCCCCCCCACCGAAACTTCACCATAATCCCCCCCCGAAACTTCACCACAATCCCCCGAAACTTCCAATCCCCACCGAAACTTCACCACAACCCCCCCCCCCGAAACTTCACCACAACCCCCCGAAACTTCACCACAACCCCCCCCCGAAACTTCCAATCCCCACCGAAACTTCACCACAACCCCCCGAAACTTCACCACAACCCCCCCCCCGAAACTTCACCACAACCCCCCCCGAAACTTCACCACAGCCTGACAGACAGCACAGCACCAAATTTAGCTAAATAATAAATCTAGCAGCCACCCACACGCAGGGTAAAAGTGTTGGTTCACATGTATATATAAAACTCAACCCACCGCATCAAGAAGAATATTGTGGCAATTCTATATATCGTAACCGTTGTATAGTATTATACTGTTATTAGTCACTGACACAACTTCTTCGAACAAAAGGATCAGATTTCATTAACATACTGCATCTGAAGAGCGCACACTCTCTGCAGAGTGTTGGGTATACGGATATTTTTCCCAAATGAGGAAATGAAGTATACAGTTCCTGGGGATTCTGTGTGTTTGTGTGCTACTGTATTCCGAGAGAAATACAATACCTCGATCGGTTTAGCCTTCGGAGCAGTGCTAAATTCTGTTATGAGCTTTTAAGTCTGCTAGCTGTTAATTATTTGGTTTGCGTCAGTTTCTGATACTTTTTTGGCCAGTGTAGCAAGCATATGTAGCGATGCAGCTCTGAACCTGTAATTCTATTTGGGAATGCATAGGAGGCGTGAGACTGAGAGGAAAACATTTTAGACTATACATGTATGCTATAGGTGGTGGTGGGAGCATTAAAACGAGAAATAGATCAGAGCCACTGAAGCGCCCTTCAGAGAGTGAGGGAGATTGAGATGGAGGGATGGAGATTGAGATGGGGATTGAGATGGAGATAGAGATAGAGGGATGGAGATTGAGATGGGGATTGAGATGGAGGGATGGAGATTGAGATGGAGATAGAGATGGAGGGATGGAGATTGAGATGGAGGGATGGAGATTGAGATGGGGATAGAGATGGAGGGATGGAGATTGAGATGGGGGGATGGAGATTGAGATGGAGGGATGGAGATTGAGATGGAGGGATGGAGATTGAGATGGAGATTGAGATGGAGATTGAGATGGAAAGATGGAGATTGAGATGGGGGGATGGAGATTGAGATGGAGGGATGGAGATTGAGATGGAGGGATGGAGATTGAGATGGAGGGATGGAGATTGAGATGGAGGGATGGAGATTGAGATTGAGGGATGGGGATTGAGATTGAGGGATGGGGATTGAGATGGAGGGATGGAGATTGAAATGGAGGGATGGAGATTGAGATGGAGGGATGGAGATTGAGATGGGGATAGAGATGGGGGATGGAGATTGAGATGGAGGGATGGAGATTGAGATTGAGGGATGGGGATTGAGATTGAGGGATGGGGATTGAGATGGAGGGATGGAGATTGAGATGGAGGGATGGAGATTGAGATGGAGGGATGGAGATTGAGATGGGGATAGAGATGGGGGGATGGAGATTGAGATGGAGGGATGGAGATTGAGATGGGGATAGAGATGGAGGGATGGGGATTGAGATGGGGATAGAAATGGGGGATGGAGATTGAGATGGGGGGATGGAGATTGAGATGGAGGGATGGAGATTGAGATGGAGGGATGGAGATTGAGATGGAGGGATGGAGATTGAGATGGAGGGATGGAGATTGAGATTGAGGGATGGAGATTGAGATGGAGGGATGGAGATTGAGATGGAGGGATGGAGATTGAGATGGAGGGATGGAGATTGAGATGGGGATACGAATGGGAGGGGAGATAAAGATGGGGATAGGAGTGTGAGAGAGGTAGATGGAGATGGATGCAGGGTTCGTATATATGAAAGATACACAAATGCAAAAAAGCACAATAAGAAACTTCTTACCTTATTTGAATGGTTTTATTAAAAGCAGAAATTGGTATTTCAAACTGGCAGAAAGCTATCGAGTATGCTAGTTTGCACGCATACAATTGTCCTTCGGAATATAACTGAGAAATAGACTTTAGTAAAAAAACTGATATTTCGGAAGGGTCTTATTGAAGCTTTGAGGCGGGAGGTCGTGGTCGGGAGGAGAGGGGAGGAGCTCAGGGCCAACCGGGCTTTTCACTCCGCTCCCCCCGGGCGGCCGTAGCTCTGGCCAATCAGGGAGCTCGGCCTGGATCGCCGCAGCACAGAAGGAATGCGAATACCTGTTGTATGGTAATTAATTAATTTACTTTAATTGTGATTGATTAGACAATAACTATTGACAGAGAGATTAGCGACAGTTGGTAGATTAATAATAGATTAGATTAGATAAACACAGATTCTGAAGCCTTGAATCATTGAGAGATTAGATCTGAGAAAGTTCAGAGATTAGATCTGCGAAAGCTCAATCTGAGAGATTAAATAGTTCTGCGAGAGCCGGTTCATTAGATCAATGAGAGATCAGATCAGTATGAGATTAGATCAGAAAAGATTAGATCTGCGAGAAATTAGATCAGTGACAGATTAGATCAGTGAGATATTAGATCAGCAAGAGATTAGATCAGTGAGAGATTAGATCAGTGAGAGATTAGATCAGTGGGAGATTAGATCAGTAAGAGATTAGATCAGTGACAGATTAGATCAGTGATAGATTAGATCTGCGAGAAATTAGATCAGCGAGCGATTAGATAAGTGAGAGATTAGATCAGTGAGAGATTAGACTAGTGAGAGATGAGATCAGTGAGAGATTAGATCAGTGAGAAATTAGATCAGCGAGAGATTAGATCAGCGAGCGATTAGATCAGTGAGAGATTAGATCAGTGAGAGATTAGATCAGTGTGAGATTAGATCAGTGAGAGATCACACTACATACTCATTAGATCAACGAGACTAATTATTAGTAAGTTAGAGATTAGATCAGTGGGAGTTTATATATCCAATAAATGAGCTTGAATAGAGGCACCATATGAATTTCTGTACCTGAATTCTTATGTAAGACAGGCTGTCATAAAAAATAAATCTTAGGAACGTGAAATGAATCAAATAAAAATAAAAATAATTTTATGCTCAAAACTCGTAAAACTCCCAACATAAAAATCTCAATTCAATTTTTAAGTGTACATTAATGTCTTCATTGTATTAATCTACTGCATCAACATTGCCGCCTCTTCCAACTTCTCTTTGCTTGCTTGATATTTCCCTTTGAATTGAATTGCAGGTGCGCATGTTGAGTTGGAATTGAGTTTGTTCTTTGCACGCAATTAGAACCAGGTGGCCTGCTATTATATCTGTGCTAATGGGCTGTCTGGAGGAGTAGGGCCAAAGAGTGCTATAGCAAGATTCTGGTATAGCGATTGCCTCCCCCCGAGTCCAATTTCAGACTAATTAACCTTTTTTCAGGATTTCGGAATGGGGATCAGGATCCCAGGATTTCGGGATCAGGATCCCGGGATTTCGGAATCGGGATCCCAGGATTTCGGGATCGGGATCCCAGGATTTCGGGATCGGGATCCCAGGACTTCGGGATCGGGATCCCAGGATTTCGGGATGGGGCCCCAGGATTTCGGGATAGGGATCCCAGGATTTCGGGATCGGGATCACAGGATTTCGGGATAGGGATCCCAGGATTTCGGGATCCCAGGATTTCGGGATCCCAGGACTTCGGGATCGGGATCCCATGATTTCGGGATCGGGATCCCAGGACTTCGGGATCGGGATCTCAGGATTTCGGGATCCCAGGATTTCGGGATCTCAGGATTTCGGGATCCCAGGATTTCGGGATCCCAGGATTTCGGGATCGGGATCCCAAGATTTCGGGATCGGGATCCCAGGATTTCGGGATCGGGATCTCAGGATTTCGGGATCGGGATCTCAGGATTTCGCGATCGGGATCTCAGGATTTCGCGATCGGGATCCCAGGATCTCAGATTAGAATTTCGGAGACAAATTCATACTTCGGATGTTTTCAAGGCGGTGCTGTTACTCCAGGTTTTGATTCGTTGATCTCCTTGGTGTGGTGCACAGGCGTTGAGAGGCCATGCATTTGGGCCCCTCAAGCGTCAGCCTCCGCACATGTAATATTTCATATCGCTGACTGTGCCGAGATCCTGGGAATTCTCCCAGACACTCCGGCTCCATCACCCCTCCCCTCCTCCAGTCCAGTCGGGGGTAGGTGGCGGGGGGGAGAAGTTTCCTTTTCTACCGCCAAAAGCGGGGGATCATAAAGTGTCTCCGAGAGACTCTCAGATTTCCCGTGTAAGCTCCAAACCTTATTCTCGCAGAGATTTGTTGTGTTATAAGATTCCCAAAAAATGGCCATGGGATCGTAAAAAAGAGGCAAAGAAAGAACACAGGGCACCATTGCTAAGGTCACTCAATGATAAGTTCTCGCACACTGGAACTTGTCCTATTGCTATAATATAGAAATCTGTCTGCGTGCGAATAATGGGATCAGGTACCTCACGGTTTCCTATGACATTCACATGCACACTTCATCCGCTGAATGGTCAGAGATGAGTTTCCCTATAAAGAAACAAAATTCTCACACCTTTTGCCAGCGTCTGGCCCGCCTTTCCTTCGCTTTTTATTACTAAAATTGGTCATTCTCGCATTGTAAAAATTGTTTGGGCAAAAAAGAGTCTGTCTGTCTGACTGGTGTTGAGCAGATTGGGTGGTCGAATGTAACAATATTGGATATTGACTCTAATATGAGACCGCCTTGTCATTGGGTGGTTTTATAGCCCCTTAAGTACTAAGGACCTGGGCAGACTGGACATTGGAATGAGTCTGTGTAGAAATCCTGAGGAACCCTGGATGAACTGGAGAGTGGAGTGACGGAATCCTGAAGGACCCTGGATGAGCTGGAGTGACGGAATCTTGAAGGATCCTGGATGAGCTGGAGTGACGGAATCCTGAAGGACCCTGGATGAGCTGGAGTGACGGAATCTTGAAGGACCCTGGATGAGCTGGAGTGACGGAATTCTGAAGGACCCTGGATGAGCTGGAGTGACGGAATCCTGAAGGACCCTGGATGAGCTGGAGTGACGGAATCTTGAAGGATCCTGGATGAGCTGGAGTGACGGAATCCTGAAGGACCCTGGATGAGCTGGAGTGACGGAATCTTGAAGGACCCTGGATGAGCTGGAGTGACGGAATTCTGAAGGACCCTGGATGAGCTGGAGTGACGGAATCCTGAAGGACCCTGGATGAGCTGGAGTGACGGAATCCTGAAGGACCCTGGATGAGCTGGAGTGACGGAATCCTGAAGGACCCTGGATGAGCTGGAGTGACGGAATCCTGAAGGACCCTGGATGAGCTGGAGTGACGGAATCCTGAAGGACCCTGGATGAGCTGGAGTGACGGAATCCTGAAGGACCCTGGATGAACTGGTGTGACGGAATCCTGAAGGACCCTGGATGAGCTGGAGTGACGGAATCTTGAAGGACCCTGGATGAGCTGGAGTGACGGAATTCTGAAGGACCCTGGATGAGCTGGAGTGACGGAATCCTGAAGGACCCTGGATGAGCTGGAGTGACGGAATCCTGAAGGACCCTGGATGAGCTGGAGTGACGGAATCCTGAAGGACCCTGGATGAACTGGTGTGACGGAATCCTGAAGGACCCTGGATGAGCTGGAGTGACGGAATCCTGAAGGACCCTGGATGAGCTGGAGTGACGGAATCCTGAAGGACCCTGGATGAGCTGGAGTGACGGAATCCTGAAGGACCCTGGATGAACTGGAGTGACGGATTTCAGTTTTAACCTGGAACTCCTGCATCTGCGAGGAACAACATTCTTAAAGCAACTTTCGTATAACCAAATAAAAATGCGCAATTTTCTGAAATTAATTATAACAAAAAAATTCAATAATTTCTATTGCTGTTGTGTTGGTGCCTGCTGTTATAAATAACAAAAAACCTCCAGTCTGTCTCCTGTATGTGTGACTCGTGAGATATTTGGCATACGTCAGAAATTTGGCATACGAAGCTAAGCATATTATTTAACACAGCACAGCTCACATAGGCTAGATTGTTGACCCCATTAGTAAATACCTAATGCGCAGTTAAAATGCGTTTGACAAAATTTATTTCTAGTTTCAATTGTAGTTTTTTTTCAACCAAATAATTATTCAAATGCAGCGAGTATTTTTTAGGCAATGCGACTTTGCTTCTGAAAAAAACCTAGATTGCAAACTATATAGACTGCTTTTGAACTTTGAAACTTTCACTGCTGGCAAGTCTGCAGACATTGCTGGAGTAGTCCCTGTACCCTTTTCATTTGAAATTATTGATTAATAGCAATAACATGCGTTGCTAAAAAGCGAAAGTCTAACAACGAAAATGGAAATGCTGAATCAAAGAAGAAAAACATTTTAAACTGCGCCCTGCTATTCGCGTTTACAACACCCTGAACAGTCAGCTGCAGTTACCCCACACCCTGAACAGACAGCTGCAGTTACCCCACATCCTGAACAGTCAGCTGCAGTTACCCCACACCCTGAACAGACAGCTGCAGTTACCCCACATCCTGAGCAGTCAGCTGCAGTTACCCCACACCCTGAACAGACAGCTGCAGTTACCCCACACCCTGAGCAGTCAGCTGCAGTTACCCCACACCCTGAACAGACAGCTGCAGTTACCCCACACCCTGAGCAGTCAGCTGCAGTTACCCCACACCCTGAACAGACAGCTGCAGTTACCCCACACCCTGAGCAGTCAGCTGCAGTTACCCCACACCCTGAACAGACAGCTGCAGTTACCCCACACCCTGAGCAGTCAGCTGCAGTTACCCCACACCCTGAACAGACAGCTGCAGTTACCCCACACCCTGAGCAGTCAGCTGCAGTTACCCCACACCCTGAACAGACAGCTGCAGTTACCCCACACCCTGAGCAGTCAGCTGCAGTTACCCCACACACTGAACAGACAGCTGCAGTTACCCCACACCTGTTTTCCGATCAAGTTCAGGGCTGCAGCAGGTCAATTGCTGTCGCTTGGTCCCGTTTGGCTCCCTCCCAGCCCAGCCAGCCTCCCTTCCAGTGCGTCAGCAGCCCCTCGCTGGCGTCAGCGGCAGACGGCTTGAAACTGGAGCACCACAGCTCTCGCGCTCCGATCAACAAGGCTCCCCCAAACCACTCTGGTTCGGAGTGGACAAATTTGTTGCAATTAAAAAAGGCAATTTTCGCTCTCATTCTATACTACCCGCGCCATTGCTTATTAAAATTGAAAAGTGCAATTAAGCTGTGTCTGTATATATAATTAAGATTTCTTGCTGTATTGCTAGATCGACAATATAATGACTCACTCGCTCACTCGGTTGGTAACTGGGTCGATGCCGAAAATTTTGTAGAAAGAGTCATATAGTGTAGGGCTGTTGGTGCATGGCCAACCATTCGGAGAGGTGGACTAACCCATAGAATTCTAGATAACTAACTGGAAGCGAAGGCTTTTTTGGGGGGCGGACACAACCGGGCCGAGTGGGAGCCTGCATGTTTTCTGGCTGCCTTATTCAACACTAATGTTTTCACTAATAATTGGCTGCTGTTATTAAGAGTAATATTTAATTCTT
This sequence comes from Macrostomum lignano, assembly GCA_002269645.1. Classification (NCBI taxonomy): domain Eukaryota; kingdom Metazoa; phylum Platyhelminthes; family Macrostomidae; genus Macrostomum; species Macrostomum lignano. The sequence continues at coordinate 151,959 of NIVC01000930.1, read as the reverse complement.
TAAGTTTATTTTTTTAATTAACAAGTCAGTGCTTATTAAGAGTTTCTAAAGGTATTTGTGACATATCTTAACAAAACTAATATTTTTGCAAAGCCGCAAAGTAAACACATAGGATCAGTAAAAAATCACAGTATGAACATAAATTAGCTGCTTAATCTAATCTATGAAGAAGATGCATCGCGGTACCATCGCCACTGCATCGCGGTACTTTCCGGCGATCGATTTCACCTGATGCATCGCGGTCAAACTCGACGATTTCGTCGAGTCTCTTCCTGCCGACCGTCGAACGCGCCCAGCGCCAGCTGGACCAGCTTGTGAGCGTTGCTGCGAGCGTCGGCCTGGGGGTCAACACGCAGAAGACCGTCGTGCTTCGAATACCGAGACGCTGACAGGCAGGTGTCGAAGCTTCCGCACTGTCAGCAGTTCGTCTGCCTCGGCGGTCTGCAGACCATGGTGCTTGATGTTCCAGAGGACCTAGCACGTCGCCGTGGACTTGCTTGGGTTGCCTTCCGTTTCGTGAGGGCTGTCCTGCAGTCCGAGGCCCTGCCTGACCGCCAGAGGGCGGCGTTGTTCAAGGCGGTGATCGAGACCGTCCTGTTGTACAACACCGAGACCTGGACACTGACGGATTCGCTCGAACAGCAGGTCAATGCGGCGCACGCTGGCCTGTCTTTAAGATCGGCTGCGAGCACGTCACCAATGCGGGCTATATCGCCGCACTGGCCTGTCCCTTCCCAGCAAACTTTTGCGCCGTCCACGACTCCAGCTGGCCACATCATCCGAGCCGAGTCCTAAAGTCCACAGCCGGTGCAGGAAGTGCTGCTGCTGTCGCTGCAGGCACCCTACCGGCGGGGACAGGCACGCAGTCTGTGTTTCGTCGACTTCTTGCCGGCTAATGCCGGCGCCCCGGACTCTGCCGGCGGTGCGGCCGGCGGTTCGCGCCCAGGCCCTGAAACGTGCGACGTTGTCCTTGTCTCTCATGACCATGACTCGCTGGAATGGCTGACAGCGCATTTTGTTGTTGTATGGAGGCACACCGGCACACCATCATTCCTTATTCAGAGTGTCGCTGTTTCTCCTGCGCTCACTAAGAATATTGTGACGTTGTGTGAAAATCGGTGGCAATAAAGTGCAACGAGCACAGTTGAGATTCTGTCCTGGGTTGGTAGTTTACCCTTCGAATTCGTTGCGACCACTCTTCAAATAGTTGAAAATCATGCAAAGGAAGCACATGAGAAAATATTCTGCTTTCTGCTCCTGAAGATTGAACCGCTGGATTTTTATTGTAGTTGCATATCCAGATCCAGACCTGTAGTTGTAAGCTGCGTATTTATAAACAATTCTTTTTCTCTGACTATAGTCTCTGATATAGCATGCATCATATCGAATCTTTATAAATTTTTCATTTAGGGTGAAGTGGAGAAGGCATCCTCAAAAGCATGCGAGCAAATGTACACCCAATGTGCATGCGTTCAGCTTTCAAGTGGGGGGCCTGTTACCCCGTGTGCATCACAGACAAAGAAACAGCACTGATTTACCGGGGATCTTCCTTCCCCTCCGAAGGGTTTTTCTCCTGTCTAGGACAAAAAACTTCCAAGCCTTGTGAAGAGCCTGCCCACCTCAAACCCCGCTTAGTCAGTGGGACTGAGATAGGGAAAGGCAGGCCGTTTAAACAAGCTAAAATGACTCGGCCCGGTTGTGTCCGCTTTCGACCCACGAAAAAGTGAGCCTTCTCTTCCAGTTAGTTATCTAGAATTCTATGACTAACCCCTCCCCCCCCCCAGACTGCCGGCAATCCCGCGTGACCGTCCCCTGTCCTTCCCCCGCCCTCCGCAGGGTCCTGCTGGGACTCAACCGCAGCTACATCGAAGCGGAAACCGTGACCCTCTCGGGAACTGGCTGTTTTGCCAGGCATCGCCACCTCTAGGTAAAAATTTTTTACCAGGCATTCATTTTAGCGCCGCAGACACTCGTTTTGGTACCGCAGACACTCATTTAGGTACCGCAGACACTCATTTAGGTACCGCAGACACTCATTTAGGTACCGCAGACACTCATTTAGGTACCGCAGACACTCATTTAGGTACCGCAGACACTCATTTAGGTACCGCAGACACTCATTTAGGTACCGCAGACACTCATTTTAGCGCCGCAGGCACTCATTTAGGTACCGCAGACACTCATTTTAGCGCCGCAGACACTCATTTTAGCGCCGCAGGCACTCATTTAGGTACCACAGACACTCATTTAGGTACCGCAGACACTCATTTAGGCGCCGCAGGCACTCATTTAGGTACCGCAGGCACTCATTTAGGTACCGCAGACACTCATTTTAGCGCCGCTGGCACTCATTTTAGCGCCGCAGACACTCATTTTAGCGCCGCAGACACTCATTTTAGCGCCGCAGACACTCATTTTAGCGCCGCAGACACTCATTTTAGCGCCGCAGCACTCATTTTAGCGCCGCAGGCACTCATTTAGGTACCGCAGGCACTCATTTAGGTACCGCAGGCACTCATTTAGGCGCCGCAGGCACTCATTTAGGTACCGCAGACACTCATTTAGGCGCCGCAGGCCCTCATTTAGGTACCGCAGACACTCATTTAGGTACCGCAGACACTCATTTAGGTACCGCAGACACTCATTTAGGCGCCGCAGGCACTCATTTAGGTACCGCAGGCACTCATTTAGGTACCGCAGACACTCATTTATGTACCGCAGGCACTCATTTAGGTACCGCAGACACTCATTTAGGCGCCGCAGGCACTCATTTAGGCGCCGCAGGCACTTGTTTTAGCGCCGCAGGCACTCATTTAGGCGCCGCAGGCACTCATTTAGGCGCCGCAGGCACTCATTTAGGTACCGCAGGCACTCATTTAGGTACCGCAGGCACTCATTTAGGCGCTGCAGGCACTCATTTAGGCGCCGCAGGCACTCATTTAGGTGCCGCAGGCACTATGTTTTTTCGCCCTGCAGCAAAATTATTGATTTCCAAATTGGGTCACAAGGTGGGGTGGGGGAAAAAGTATTGGCATGCCCCCCATAGCTTTTTCTGGGGGGAGACATGTTGCCGGTGGCGACACCCCTGAACAGCATCGCTAAACAAAGGTTCTATAGCAACGCGGGTTTTTCTCGACCAGATTTGTCTATGGTGACACCCCTTGACTCGGCTGCGGGGGCGCATCGACTGGCAGGTTTGGCGAGGAGGCGGAGAGGACCGCCTATTTCCATCGAAGTGATGTCGCTCAGGGGGACCCGTCGGTCTCGCTGTGGGGAAGAATTTTGTTCGTCCCGTGTCACTGACGTACCGAACGAGCAGCCGGGTTCTCTCGGGTCTGCAAACGTCGAAGAGAGCCGGGTTTGGCCCGAGGTAAGTGAGCCTGGCCCTGGTGAAGCTCGGGCAGTGGCAGATAAAGTGCTTGGCGCTTTCACTGCCTGAGCGACAATGAAACCTCACACAGCGCTATGCCTTCTCTAGTGATGAGTCCCCTGCAACGTGAGCAGCAGCCGCCTTCTTCACCGGTCTCAACCACCGTCCCTAACCTAATTTGTAACAGAAAGATTTTCAAAGGTCAAAACTAGTCGACACTAAACAATCAGCCAATCACGTCAATATGTAGATTAGAAATCGAAGTTCCATCTTGACTACTTAGTTGACGTATATAAGTAGTGCGTTAGAAATTTTGTGGGCTTCTGCAATCGCGGCATTGCATTAGTTATTGCACCGCGGTAAACAAACTAACTAGCGTAGCATTTTCTTACGCACTGTGATAAGAAGAACATTCTCTTCACTATTGTGGCATTATTTTACAATAGCAAATTGTGAGATTGCGTGGGCTGTACGCGTCAGCGATGGACGTTGCTAGTTGGTCTCTCTCTGCCTCTGTTTCTGTCTCTCTACCTTTTATTAAGATGTTACTGACCCCACTCTGCAGATAAGTGAATGCTGATTCAAAAGCTACCATACCCCGGCCAATCTGTTTCATTTGATACTAGCCTAGTAAGCTTATCGGTAACAGAAATCTTAAGACTTAACTTTAATACCTAAAGATTTACACTGCCGCGGCTACAGAGTCACTTCACGCCTGAACAGATTAACCGACCAGACTTCCGCTGGGCCTTTATTGAAATTGCAAATTTCAGATAAGAAAAAGCATAAACTAATATTCGCAGAGTTACCGCGCTGGCTCCAGTTATTAGCGGGCGTTGACGCCTAGTTTAGAGGCGCAAAAATGAGCGGAAATTTGCCTGATGAAGTCGAACTGGAGCCGTTGCTGCCGCAGTCGCCGTCGCTGCCTCCGCCGGCGCCGCCTCCGCCACCCATGCCACCGCGAACACCGCAGGCCGCAGCTACGCCGGCCTCTCCAGCGCGGCAGACGGGCCGGCCGCAGTTCTACGCAATCACGGCCGAAGCTGTGGAAGAAGCTCGGTCGACTCGGCCGTACTTCACGTCGCTGAATCAGCGGTCGGATTCGATCGACGCAGCCGATGTGTCGTTCCGGCTGAACCCGCGGCCGTCAATAAGCGGAACCCGCTTGGCCGCCGACTGCTGGCAGCAGCAGCTGCTCGACGCTGCTAAAGCAAAGCTCTTCGACAAAGTTGTCTCGCTGACGAAAGTCATACCGGTTCCCACGGCTGGCAAGAAGCTGCTCGCTTCGCTGACATCCGGCCGAACCGCTGCTCACTTTGCCGCTTTGGATTGCCGCGGAGCCTTCGCTCTGAAAGCCCTGCTGGAGGCCTTCGGGCCCACCTGCCTGCTGCAGGAGGACAACAACTGCTGCACGCCAATCCTGAACGCGTGCAAATGCCACTGCTCGCAGATCATTACCGAATTAGTGGAGGCGGCGCTGTCAGTTGACGCCAGATGCCTCGAGAAGATGCAGGATCGCAATGGGGACACCTGCTTTCACTTTGCTGCCGGTCGGCGGGACACCGGCACGTTGATCGCGGAGCTGGTGAAGCTGGTGGACTGCAGCGGTAGACTGCTACTGGCTGAGAACTGCAGCAAGCAGACGCCGCTCCACATTGCATGCGAAGAGCAGCCGGCAGTTACAGTGCTCCAGCTAGTAGCTCAGGCAGTCAAAGCCGATGAGAACTGCTTAGAGACCGCCCGAGATCAGAATGGGGACACGTGCCTTCATGTTGCAGCCAGGAAAAAGGACACGGAGACACTCATTGCCAAGTTAGTTGGCGAGAAAGGATACTGCAGTGAGCAGTGCCTGCTTCTGCTCAACAACTGGAAGCAGACTCCGTTGCACATTGCCTGCGACAAGCAGGATGCGCACACGGCATTGAAGTTGATCAAACTGGCATTGGCAGTTAACAGTGACTGCTTAGAGATGGCCGATCACAATCTGGACACTTTCTTTCACATCGCAACAAGAAAGCGAGACAACGGCATGCTGATCATGGAGATCGTGAAGATGGCAGCCAGCAAGGAGAAAGGTCTGCTGCTTGAAAACATCTGGAAGCAGACGCCGCTGCATATAGCGTGCGAGTTCAAAGGCATGAGCACCGCTCTGAAACTTGTCGAACTGGCCCAGCAGGAGAATCGTTACTGTCTAACACAGAAGTGCGATCAAAAGAAGAATACGTGCTTCCACATGGCTGCAAAGCGATGGCACGACGGGCGACTCATCGTTGAACTGGTTAACAGAACCGAGTTTAAGGAAATGAGCCTATTGCAGCTGAATGAGTCGATGCAGACACCCATGCACATCGCCTGCAGGCATCAGAATGCTGAGACAGTCCTAGAGCTTGTTTTCATGGCACTCAATGCCGGCATTCGGAAGAACTTTCTCGAGGTCCTGCAAGACCAGAGCGGCGACACGTGCTACCACATTGCGGCTAAGAAGCGCGACAATGGACTGATGATCATCGAACTCATAAAGATGGCAGACGACAAAGAGAAGTGCATTCTTCTCGAGAATAACAACCAGCGAACGCCGCTGCACATTGTCTGCGAGGTTCAAAAGCCGGAGATTTGCATGAAACTGCTTGAGATTGCGTGCAAAATGAGCGCTTGTCCGAATCTGGCGGATTCTAACGGCAATACGTGTCTTCACTATCTGTCCAAGAATAAGAGAATTAGTAGGACAGAATGGTCTAAAATAATTAACACATTCGGTCAGGAAGGTCTGTTTCAAGGAAACAGGCAGAAGCAAATGCCGCTCCACTTTCTGCTGGAGCACCAGAGCTGGTCAGTTGTCGAGCACTGCCTGGCGCTGACGTCACGTCACAGCCTCAAACTGACGGACGAAGCCGGCAATTCTTGTCTGCACTACGCCGCCAGAGGCTTTCAGGAAACATTCACTCGAGTGGTTGAATTAAGCGGTCTGGACAGCTTGAAGTGGCTGAACAAAGACCGTGAGACGCCTCTTCAATTGGCTCTGCGTCACGTGCCGTTGCCAAAGAAATTCGATCAAAGAAATAAATTGTACGACTTTTTAGTCGAGTATAGCGATAGAATATCATTCAGGCATGCCAACTTGAGCCAGGGCACCCTGCTTCACTCGCTTTTCATGCCGCCTGACAACCATTTCTATGCCGATCACAATGCTACCCTGAATCACATTCGCTTTGTTAAGCTTCTGTGCTCAAGCGGTGTTGATCCGAGCAGAGAGAACAATGTGCACGAGAATTTTCTTCACTGTTCCGTGCTGCCAACAGAATTTCTGGCCAAGATTCTCAAATACTCGTCTACTGACACTGAAATGGCTGAAATTCTCAAGCGGATTTTAGTCAATTCTCAGGGACTTCATGCTGCTCACACGTTTTCTAGGCGCTACGACTTGAAAAAAATACTGGAGCCGCTTGCGGAGATTTCGGAAATGTCTGCCGAGGATTTGGTTCGGCTTCCGGTTTCCAAGGGTCCGTACGCCGGCGCAACATGCCTCCACTTTGCATGCGAAGCCGGTCACAAAGAGAACATTCGTTTCCTGCTAGACAAAGGACTGTCACTCTCATATGAGACCCACGCGGGCCTATCCTGCATCGATTTCGGCTTCGACAAGGGAAGATTGGACGTCATCTCAGAAGTTGCATCGGCCAACGGTGTTTCCCAGGTCGACTTTCTGCGTCTCATCGATCCGCCAAAGTGCGGACTGAAACTGCCGGATCTGGAGACTGCTAGAAAATCTCTCGCACTGATCGCGGACGCTTCCGTCTTAGCCGAAGTGGAAAAGGACCGAAACACTAAGCGACAAGATGACGGCGGCGGTGCCAGTCTCGGCAATGAGTCGGATGAATTCGGTGCAGATATTAGCATTCTGTGCAAAGCTTTTGAACAGGATTCGCCGGTCATTCTCCGTTGCGCGATTCGGCTCAAACTTCTGAGCCTGAAAGCCGAGAAAGAGTTCCTCAGCATGTTCAGTTGTGAGCTGGACGCGGGACCAACGAAAGAAATTCCGATGATTCTGAGAAGAGCGAAAGCTAAACAAGGATTTTCATTGAGCAGAAACTCTAGCATCAGCTCACTCGAAGCCGAGAGTCTCACAATGTCTGACGTCGCGGCTCTGCACGAGAGAGTGAACATTCTACCCGATCTGATTATCATCAGACAGTTCGACATCATACCTTGCGCTCTGAACGCCATCATTCAGTTGAAGTCGAAGGTTGTCGCCAGGGAAGGCAAGCACGATCAGTTGAGCAAGCTCAGAAAGCGAATTATCACTGTGACGGCCACGTGCCTGGATGACTTGTATTTGAATGGCTTTGTTCAGGACAAGGAACTGCTCTATAACTACATTCGAGGGGACATCAACTTTGAGTCAAATTCGGATGAAGATGATGATTCGTCCAGGAGCTCGACAAAGGGACCAAAATTCTCTAGCAGATCGTCCCTAGATGGCACAACGGGATTCAAGACGGTGCTGAAATTGATAGAAGAGTCCGACTGCGACGACATGTTTGCAACCGAGTGCATGCACCACTTCGTATGCAGCGACTGGGCAGCGCCTAAACCTGACGCTGTTGTGCCAATGTGGAAGCTCTCCGCCAAAAAGAAATTCTATTCATACTTTTTCTCATTTATTGTTTTTCTCTGCGTTTTTGCCTACCACATCATCTGCTTTCGGTTGCCACTGTCGTCAACGGAAGTTCCACCCAGGGAGTTAGCTCTTCTAGTGGTCATCGCACTGTACGCGCTATCGTTCACCTGTCACGAGATCGACGACTTCTACAGGCGCAAGTGCAAACGAAGGACGTTCGCATTCGGCAAAGGCTTCTGGTGTCCCCAGTACTTCAAAGACATGCTGAATTATTTCGATATTTTAGCGATTTTAGCGATGTGGACTGGCGTTTTGTTAAACCTGACGGGGATTGTCTACGCGCAGTCGAGAGGAAAAATCTGCCACGCCAACCAGATTGTTTTAAGCACCTCATTCCTGCTCTGGGGATTTCGGTCTGTTGCGTTTCTCTACTACTACCACAAAATCGGCCCCGTGATCTCGATCCTAGGCAGCTTGATCATCAAAGACTTGCTGCCATTTCTGCTGCTCATTTTCATAATCTTCTACTCATTCGGTGTGTTCTTTTTAAACTTGCTATTTCCTGTGGCCGCTATTGAATCCGATGACCGAGCATTCTCGGTGATTACGGCTCAAATATTCACCATGCCTTTCTACATGATGTTTGGAATTTTCGAGAAATTCGACTTTAATCAGGCTAATTCCAGTGAGGCAAACTCAACCAACGTCAAGGTTGGCGAAATCGCTCATCCTAGAGGACACTGGTGGTTCTACAACATTCTAATATTTGCGTTCCTCATTCTCGTCAACATCGTCATGGTCAACTTACTGATTGCTCTATTCAGTCTAACTGTGAACAGAATGGCGGATAAGGCCTTGGTGATTTGGAGGCGAAAGTACTACGATATGCTCCAGGAATACAGGCACATCAGCTTTCTGCCTCCGCCGATATCTTTTATCTACTACCTGGCTAAGTGGTACCGCACCTGTCGGAGGCGAGACGATACATCAAAATGCTCTAAAAGAAGTGCTGCCGAAGTAAGTACCGTGGCCGAGTTCAAATTGATAATAATAGTTGACTTATTAGGCCACATGGCTTCGCATAGCCAATCTGTATGCACTCTGCATGCATCTGTAACTATAGATGCGTTTGAAATCGCCTTTTCAGCCTTGGTGGTCGGGCGACGGGCCGGACATTCCGGCGGACTACCAGAAGTTTTTGAAGCTTCAGGCCCTACGATTTCGAGTGTCACGACCGAAGCTGCTGCAGGCGGTATCGCAGAATCGGGGAGAGCTGCAGGAGCTGATTGGGCACACTGAGCAGCTGCTGGAGATGCAGAACGAGAGCGAGAGCGCCATCGAGAGACAGGCCGATATGCTGGAGCTGATGCGGGAGAGCCTCGACGATGGGATGCACGAGATAAAATTTGAATCGCAGAAACAACTGGTGAGGCTGCAAGGCGAGATGCAGAGTAACTGGGAGCAGCTGCAACAGGCAGTGACTCAATTGTCAACTGCTCAGAACAGTCTGCATCAGGAGCTGCGGAGTCTGAGGGAAGATCAAGCTGCTTTGGTACGCGGACTGGAAAATCAGCGACAACAAATGAAGCTAATTTTGAGCGCCTTCAATCAACTAATACCCAACACTGGATCCGCAGTTAAAAGTGGAATATCCAAATGAACACTGTGCAACCAATAACCGCATATCATTGCAAACTTGCCTTCTATAGGGGTTGTACGCACAGCACCACAGAAGCATTATTAATTTTCATAAAAGTGCGCCAAATATGCCCCCACACAAATAATTAATGCTTGAGGAACATTTCCGGACGATGATGGGGTTTTTATTACTTTGCTCCTAGATAAGCAAATATGTTACGAAGAACGATCAGCGTTTAGCTGCTTAAAGTGATTCGCCAAAGTCTGGGTATGAGGATTTTCTTGAGGTCATAAAAACATAGGGTAAATTTGTCAGTATTAGCATCTTTGCATTGAGTGTAAATTCAAGTTCATTTTGATTGTTGTCTCTCTATTCAGTGAATTCACTGCTTCAATATCAATCGATCTAATTGACGATATGATCACATGTAAAGTGAACTCTCAATTATGACTCTTGTTTATCAATAAACGCTTTGTTTTGATCGATCATTCTATTATGCCTCTATTTACGAGCTATTATTTATACCACAATTTTAAGTAGATTTTACATGTGTAACGTACAATCTGTGTGTGATCGCGTACAGGGCCCAGTGGCGCAGCCAGGAATTTATAATTTCGGGGGGGCCATTCAGCACCCCAGAAGAGGGAAGGGGAAGGGATTTTTTCTCCGGAATTTCAGGGGAGGGGTAAATTTCGGGGGCGGGGGCATCCTTGTTCGATTCCGTGAGCTAAGACACACATTCATCTGGGATTGACTTGTGCACGAAAATTGACCGCAGCGCGTGTTTTCGTGTGATTCACACCATCGAAAGTCAATTAACCATCCCCCGGTACAGAGTCTACTTCAAATACATGCCTGACGATTAAAAAATAAGGGCCGCTGACCGCTGTATACCTTTGTGCTAGCGGTGTGCTCAGGCTCGAGTCATCATCGGAAGCAGAATTGCCTCAAGCGCAGGTTATTTTGTGACAATGTCGTCGAAGGCGTTGGAGCATGGGTGCCAATGTTTCCCACAACCGTCTTTTGCATGACCATTAATCTTACATGATAGTTGCAAAAAGATTTAGTACATTTGAGCCGTTAATTAAAGATTAGTAAAGTCTGTCGACTAACGAGGATTTTGGGAAGCTTATAATAACCAAGGACCACTATAGAAGTTACTGTTGTGTCAGGACGCAATAATTGCAATTTTTTTGAAGGCCCGCTTGTTTACGTGTATATTTAGCGATGCTAAACTTCTAGTGGTCCTTGAATAAAACTTCTGGGGCTGGATGTCACGATGTGTTGATAAATACACACTACACGGAGATAGAAACTTTTCATTTTAACGGCATAAAACGATAGTTTTTTATTGAAAGCATGCAGTTACATGTAGATCGAATGGTAATCATTCAGTGTTTTGTGGGGGTTGACCATCATGCCTTCGATTTGTGTAAAGCGAAGCGGTAGGAGCGGTAAAGAGGTAGGAGAGGGTGGGAAAAAAAATTTAGAAATTAGGACTCAAGCCATGCAGGTTAATTTGTATATCGACTACCCACAGACTGGATTTATTATTGTTCCCTTTTGTCTATGGTTTCCGGCATTCATACTTGCGGTAACAATTTAATTGTTTGTCGGCTTTTTTCGATTGTTGCCGGATTTCAGACGAATGTATTTGGCTATCAAAACAAGGAACAACAATAGCAACACGGCGAAAGTGTTTCATAGTCACAAAAAGTTCTTAAGAACAAACCTCAAAAAAGCCTCAGATAATCGTTCAAAAATCGATCCGGAACACGCTCAAACTCCTGGCAGAGCCCCTTCTCGTTGAGGAACTGTCGGAACCTTGCCACGTGAAGCTTCCGTTGCGTCTCGGTCGATTTCGGCACTGAGTCACTCTCAAGTCGGTCCAACATTTCCAGATCTTCGCTACCTAGCTCAGGCAGCCCGTTGGAACTGGACGACGCATCCAGGTTGTCCATCTCCAGAACATAGCGCGTGCTCGACTCTCGGGTGACAAAAGCCAACTCGTCCGTGGAGAGTCCACATATTTCTCCGCCAGGAATGTTTGCGTAGCGAATCATAGCTAGTTTTCCTATTTGCACTCCGAATAGGAGAATTAATTTAAGCTCAAAATCAACTTGAGAATTAACTCATGGCAGCCAGGCTAGCTGTCTTCACTGTCCTTTAAATTTGCCATAAACGATTAATTATCTCTACAACCCTTTCATTTAGAGAGCAACTAAATTTGCCATAGACGATTGATTATCTCTACAACCCTTTCAAAGCGCATTCCGGCAACAATCGCATTTCATACTCAGCATCCGCACTATACATGTCTGGGCCATAGATAGGGGAAGTCAAAAGGGTACAATAATGACATGTACCGATTTTTTTCGGCAGCAATTGCGTAAGCTGAAGCCGCGTAGCCGCGACATGTCTGGGCCATAGACAGGGGAAGTCAAAAGGGTACAATAATGACATGTACCGATTTTTTTCGGCAGCAATTGCTCTACTAAGCTTCAGCCGCTACGCGGCTTCAGCTTACGCAATTGCTGCCGAAAAAAATCGGTATATATCGTTACATTGCTATTAAAGCAATGTCAAACAAAAGTTAACCACGTTGGTTATAGATCGACTCCACATCGCCCAGATGAGCTGCACCCTGTTTTAAATTTTTGAATTTTTCTCATCCAACGCATTTCTAAGAAATCGTTGGGCCTTCTGGTGGACTGCTAAGAACGTGTGGTAATTTGTTTACCAATAAAATAAAATTATTATTAGTCAAATTTTGACTTTCTTTAGGACGCAGATTCAGATACGTGCTTTTAGTAGCTAATCATAGCAGCAATAATATTTTAGGCATTTAAATTTGTTATACCTGTGTAAACTTTTAAATGTATGAAAATTTCCAGGACATTTTCGCGATTCCTTGCCGTACGTAACCGTTTCAGTTTAGTCGGCTTCAAGGTGTACAACCTTCCTCCGGCAAACTTTGACTCTTTCAAATGGTCGTGAATCACGTGACTGACAATCTTAAATAACCGATATGACTTGTATTTTAATGGCCCTAATAATTCCTAGTTCCCAATTGTTAAGTCATGTCATGTATAGTAGGCCCTACAAATGTTGGCAATCCTGAAGATTCCCGCGTTTAATTATTTTACGGAATTATTTCGCCCTCTATTCAAGGGTGGTGGGGGTGGGGGTTATAATTAAACGCGGGAATCTTCAGGATAACCCAAATGTTTAACTTCTTTATCTCTTTTACAGCAAGTAAACTGATTGAACAGTTTGTGTGTGTCACGGCATGGCCAAGGAATTCTGATTAAAGATGGAAAATCTGGAAGACTGACTTGATTTGACCATAAATTAGGCCTAGCCTTGGGCCTTGGCCTTGCCATAATACATGTAGATTCGAGTTGTAGTGTAGGCCTCAGACAACATTTGTATATAATCATTTTCTAAGAAAGGGTTTTTTGGTGAAAAAATTTTTATGTTAGACCCTGCTAAGAAATTACCAAGTGCTTGCCAAAGCCTGATGCCTTGTGTAGGCCTACATGATTTAAAAATGATTTTTTCCTTTTTCAATAAATAAAGGCCTAAGCTCATTATCATATCTTAGACCAATTATATTTTAACCATAATATATCAGTTATCAGACCACTTTCTAACTGCTCCAAAAAATAAGTTTTTATTAGACTCCTTACTAGTATTAATATTCAATAAATAGTGATGGATCCAATATTTGGATTTGAATTTGAAATCTATGACTAAAATGAAAAAAATGTTTTATTTTTAAAAATATAAATGTTTTGGATTCAAAAACTTTTTCCAAATATTTTTAATGTGCTTCCAAATCTAAAAAAATCAAGAAACCAAAACAAATGCAAACATTTAAGAAATAAAACTTTTGAAATAGGAAATTAATTAGGCTAATAAATTAAGAATTAAAAAGGTAAAATTTAGTGTTTTTTTTTCATTTTATAATTGTCAAGTTTTAAAGTAACATATAGTTAAAAAGTTTTATTAAATAAAGTTATTTACTTTGGGACCTTTAGGGCATTAAACCTAAAGTTGCAAAAATATTTTAAGGTAATCATTGTTTAAGTATTGGGCCTAATCATAACTTAAAAGTGTTATTGTTACTCTTGCCAATGTATTGGTTTCCCAATAGACATTCAGATAGACATTTAGAAATTGTTCAGTAAATGGTTAACAAAATTGTCTATTTAGTATGCAAGATAGTGTACATTTTTAACTTTTTACGCATGTGTCTATTTTAAAAAGACACATCAGACACACACAAAGATGCTTTAGAAGCTGAGATATTCCCTAGCAATGGTTGTTATAAAGTTTCCCAATATACTGAATACCATATATGGTCATTTTTGAGGAGCTGCTACATTGTCGCACTTTGCTCTTTCTGAATAAAAATTGCACAGCTGCTTTATGCATGTCTCTACCTTAAAAATACATCCCAGACATACACAAAAATACTTCACAAGGGGCCTTTTCATATTGCTTGCTCTGGTTCCAGAACCAGAACCAATTTGTGAAGTATAACTTTTTGTCTCCATAACTAGAGGGAAATACATGCTATAAAGTTTTTATTATTGAATGACAATCGCCAAGAAGAAAGTGAAAAATTTTGCTAAGTTAGGTTGTTAAGGCAGTCAAATATTAACAGAGTTTAATAGTTATACTGCTGTTTTTCTTGGAATTCCGAACCGATTCTGGTTCTAGAATTGGTAATATGAAAAGGCCCAAGCTGAGATATTCCTTAGCAATGGTTGTTACAACATTTCCCAATATTACCAAATACCATATATGGTCATTTTTTGGGAAGCCAACTACATTGTTACACTTTGCTCTTTCTGAATAAAAATTGCACAGCTGCTTTACGCATGTCTCTTCTTTAAAAAGACACCCCAGACACACCACAAATATGTTTCACAAGCTGAGATATTCTTTAGCAATGGTTGTTACGATGTTTTCTAAATACTAAGTACACTGAATACTATTAAAATTAATATTATTTTTTTATAATAATAATAAATGCTTTTTGGATTTATTATTATTTTATTATTATTAATATTAATATTGTTACTATTAATGTTACTGTCCTGTTATTATTACCAATACTACTATGATTATATACTGTACTACTATTATTATTATTAAGGTAAGATTATTGAGAGCATATGTAAAAATTTTAGGTAGTATTTAACTTCTTCAAGACAGTGAAGATATTTGTCACTCTCCGTTTCAGTCAGATGGGTCAAAATTGGGCCATAGACACTTTCTTTCTGCTCAAACATTGCATTCCCATTCCAGTCGGAAAGACCACAGAGTGAAAGATTTTATACATATATGTAGATGTATGTCTGTGTCCTTTGTGAGTTTAGAACTTTCTGTCACAAACAAAAAAATTTGTTATTGTTGGGCCAGGTTGTTGGGCAAAATTGACCCAGTCTCGAAGCAATTCGCAATTGACAGTTCTGACAAGGGTAAGCAAAATCGCCTACCGAACAACTGGAGAATGTGCAAATGCCAAAGACAGGCATTCAGTGTACTAAGTATTTAGAAAACATAGTAATAACCATTGCTAAAGATTATCTTAGCTTGTGAAGCATCTTTGTTGGTCTTTAATGTGTCTTTTTATAGCAAGGCATGTGTAAAGTAGCAGTGCAATTTTCATGCAGAAAGAGCACAGCTTCTGAAAAAAAGGTTATATGATTCAAACAGCAACATCAAACAGCATTCGGTATATCTAGAAAATGTCGTAACAACTATTGCTAAAGAATATCTCAGCTTGTGAAACATCTTTGTAGTGTGTCTGGGGTGTCTTTTTAAAGCAGAGACATGTGTGAAGCAGCTGTGCATTCATTCTGTTCATTCAGAAAGAGCAAAGTGCCACAATGTAATGGCTCCTCAAAAAATGACCAAATATGGTATTTGGTATATTGGGAAACATTGTAACAACTGTTGCCAGGGAATATCTCAGCTTGTAAGATGTCTTTGAGTGTGTCTGGGTATATTTTTAAAGTAGAGACATGCATAAAGCAGCTGTGCAATTTTCATTCAGAAAGAGCAAAGTGCGACAATGCAGCGGCTCCTCTAAAAATGACCATATACAGTATTTGGTATATTGGGAAATGTCATAACAACCGTTGCTAGGGAATATCTCAGCTTGTATAGTGTCTTTGTGTGTGTTTGATGTGTCTTTTTAAAGCAGAGACATGCATAAAAAAGTCTAAAAATGTACACTGTCTTGCATACTAAATAGACAATTTTGTTAAACATTTACTGAATACATCTCTTGCCATTTACTTTTTACTTTTTGCTTACATTTGGAAACATGTTAACATATTTGGATTTGAATTTTGAATTTTGAAAAATGAGTTGGCTTTGAAAAGGTAAATATATAATAGATTTTAGCAAAATGGTTAAAGGTCTTATTAGAATAAATTTTCAAGTATGGCAATTGGCTAAGATATATACTTATAGATATTTTAGCTGTACTGGTCATCTTTTTGGAACATTTATTTGGGTCTTGAATTTAGTAGATTTGTTACTCATATGCTTAGCTATGCTAGGACCTATATTTTATGTCTCTACTATGTGTAACATACAAATTGTTTTGGTGAATTTGTTATAAAATGCAAAAAAACCAATTTGAATCTTCAAATGTTTAATTTCTATATAGTGGGTTAAAGCAAGTTTTTGACAATTTTTGTAACAATGAATAAGATATTTTTATTTGTTTTTTTTGAGTTGCAAATGAATTCATATTTTCAATCATAAATAAGTTATAGCTAGTATAGTTTAGTTTTAGAGGTTATGTATGGCTTGGATTGAGAAGTAGCATAATGAATTTGACTCTGGCTAAATTTAAATTTGCTATTTAGTTTCTTTAAACTATCAATTTTAACAAATGTGCCACTTGATTAGAATTGTTTGTCAAGTTTCCCTTTCTGAGATAGAAGTATATTTAGATTCATAGCCAAGTAGTCTATACAAGGGAACTAACAAATATTTTTATGCAGCAATATAGTCTCATTTCTAAAGGATCTACTTTGTTTCAGGCTTTTTTTGCCAGATTCAAGATGCTTTGCTCTATAAAGTGAAGCTGCTCAAATTGGTTGTAGGGATATTCAATATCAATACCAATTCAAAATTTGAGTTTTTAGTTCCTAAAGTAGCAAAAAAATTTATTTAATAAACTATCAATATTTCTAAGAAGGCTACATATACTTACTGAGTATATAAGATTAAATAAGCTTAAAGAATTATAAATGAAATCCCATAAATTTTGTAACTTTTTTGTTTGGTTACTAAGAGTAGTAGTTTGCTGCCAGTACCATGTAAACTTTCAGATGAGAGTAAATAACATAAAATAACATGTTTTTTATTATTTTTACTTCTGTTGAAAATATCTGAGTCAAATGAGTGTAATTGATAAACTACTCATAAATTGCTAATTCTGATCAATACTAATAATACAAATGAACGGCGAAGAAGCAGATAATTTTTTGGCAGTGTTTGAAGGTGACAGTTTCGATGAGAAATCATTCGCTATCAATGTGCTGCAAACCCAAGTTGTTAGCGAGGTTATTGAAAAGATTGACGCCTGCATTGGAAAGTGAGTTGCTTGATTAGTTTTATTGTTACTAACAAAAATAGTCTGATTATTTCATTTAATATAGTAGAGTACAAGAAGAAGTATTATTTATGGGTACTGGACTAAGGGAAACTTGGATTCAAGGAAAGTAAAAGGGATTCAAGAAGAATGATGGCTTCAGGATGATTGAAGGGCTTCAGGATGATTGAAGGGCTTTAGGATGATTGAAGGGCTTCAGGATGATTGAAGGGCTTCAGGATGATTGAAGGGCTTCAGGATGATTGAAGGGCTTCAGGATGATTGAAGGGCTTCAGGATGATTGAAGGGCTTCAGGATGATTGAAGGGCTTCAGGATGATTGAAGGGCTTCAGGATGATTGAAGGGCTTCAGGATGATTGAAGGGCTTCAGGATGATTGAAGGGCTTCAGGATGATTGAAGGGCTTCAGGATGATTGAAGGGCTTCAGGATGATTGAAGGGCTTCAGGATGATTGAAGGGCTTCAGGAAGATTTTTGGAACTTCAGGGAGAGTAGAAAATCTTTGAAATGAGTAGTGAGTTTCAATGAGGGTATGAGGAGCTTCAGGGAGAGTATGGGGAGCTTCAGTGAGAGTATGGGGAGCTTCAGTGAGAGTATGGGGAGCTTCAGGGAGAGTATGGGGAGCTTCAGTGAGAGTATGGGGAGCTTCAGGGAGAGTATGGGGAGCTTCAGTGAGAGTATGGGGAGCTTCAGTGAGAGTATGGGGAGCTTCAGTGAGAGTAATGGAGCTCAGGGAGAGTAATGAAGCTTCAGGGAGAGTATCGAGAGCTTCGGGGAGAGTGAAAGAGCTTCACTGAGGGTATGGGAAGCTTCAGTGAGAGTGAAAGAGCCTGTCCCTACTCATTGAGCAGGCTCGAAAGCGACATCGAGCGTCACGTGGTCCGTCATCACAAAGACCTTCTGTCCCGAGCCAGCGGCATTGACACATTGGAATCCGTGCTCTCCGTAGTCCAGTCTCGAACAGACGCCCTGCTGCAGGGATTAAAAAAGATTCGAGCCAGGATCGGGGAGCCGTACGCCAGGCTTGAGCAGCGGGTTCTCCATCTGCGCCGGGTTCAATCGGCCTGCGATTTCCTGCGCCGGTCGGGTCGAATTTTCGCTCTGGCCAAGAAGCTGCCGCCGCAGCCGGCGGCCGGGGTTGAAGAGGCTGCCACCTTGCCGGAGGATCAGCTGGGCAAAGTGGCGCAGACTCTGGGCGATCTGGGGCACCAATTCTCCGGCTTGGATTGGCGCGGAGTGCACGCGCTAGAGAGGGAGCATCGGCGCTTTGCCCGTTGGCGCGAGGCGGCGGAGACGCGTGCCACCGCCCTGCTGGCAGATGCTCGCGGAATCGGCTCTTCAAGCGCAGTGAGTTGCTGTTGCTAATGTAAACAGAAAGCTTCAATTGTGTGGCCAGGGTAAATGAACAAACAATCTCATTCGCGTTGCTAGGGTAATCAGTATATATTTCCTGTTGCTAGGATACATAATCAATGATTTTCCAGTCGCAAGGGTAAACAAGCAACCATGTCTCCCGTTGCTAGGGTAAATTAGGCAGTAATTTTTTAATCATATGGTGTGAGATTAATAAGGGTGGTGACATTCAGTTATGAGTATACGAGATTCGGTTATGAGGGGTGAGATTCAATAATTATGGGGTAAGATTTGGTCATGAGGGGGTGAGATTCTGTTAAGGGGTGGGATTCTGTTATAAGGGGTGAGATTCTGTTTAGGGCGGAGATTGGGTTATGAGTGGTGAGATTCGGTTATGAGGGGGTGAGATTCGGTTATGAGGGGTGAGATTCTGTTATAAGGGGATGAGATTCGGTTATTAATAAGGGGGGTTAGATTCGGTTATGAGGGGTGAGATTCGGTTATGAGGGAGGTGAGATTCGGTTATGAGGGGTGAGATTCGGCTATGAAGGGTGAGATTCGGTTATGAGGGGTGAGATTCGGTTGTTAATAAGGGGGGTGAGATTCGGTTATGAGGGGTGAGATTCGGTTATGAGGGGGTGAGATTTAACTGCAGAGATAATGTCTCCCGTTGCTAGGGTAAAAAACTATTACTTTTTCCGCTGCTAGGTTAATCTGGCATTTACGTTCAGTGGCTGTCTAAAAACGATTTCAGGTTGGCTCGGTCGCTGCGTCCGGCGCTCCGCATCCTCAACTGGCGACCTGCCTACACGCCGTATTCTGCCTTGGCCGGCTGGACGATTGCATTGTTGACCTGGCCGGCCGGGTCAGATCCGACCTGCGCACCCGCATCCGTTCGGCTCTGGACATGTCTTCGCTCATGCAGAAGACTCCGTTTGTGAGCGGGTCCGGGCAGGCTGCTTATGGAAGGTGAGAAGCAAGGTTAGCAAGTAGTTAGAGGGATTTTTCTGACCTATAATTTTCAACCTTACCATCCTTGAAACCAAATCTGCCTCGTGGCGCAACTTTTAACAGATACTTATCCTTCATATCAGAACTTCACCCCTTTTAACAGAATCTCACCCCTTATAACAGAATCTCACCCCTTATAACTGAATCTCACCCCTTATAACAGAATCTCACTCCCTTATAACAGAATCTCACCCCCTTATAACAGAATCTCACTCCCTTATAACAGAATCTCACCCCCTTATAACAGAATCTCACTCCCTTATAACAGAATCTCACCCCCTTATAACAGAATCTCACTCCCTTATATCAGAACCTCACCCCTTATATCAGAACCTCACCCCTTTTAACAGAATCTCACCCCTTATAACAGAATCTCATCCCCTTATGACAGAATCTCACTCCCTTATATCAGAATCTCACTCCCCTATATCAGAATCTCACTCTCTTTTAACTGAATCTCACCCCCTTATATCAGAGTCTCATCTCCTTGTAACAGAATATCCCCTTATAACCGAAACTCATCCCCTTATAACAGAACCCCATCCCCTTAGAGTCTCATCTCCCTGTAACAGAATCTCATCCCCTTATGACAGAATCTCGTCTTCTTATAACAGAATCTCATCCCTTTATAACCAAATATCACCCTTGTATTGAAATCTCATGCATTCTCATATAGTTGAATCTCTCCACGGTAGCTGATCTCACCCCCCCCCCCCCTACAACCCAATCTCGCAACCCGCAGCGGCTCCGGTGGCGGCGGAGGCCCGCCCGGCCGCGCCAACCTGCCAGCGGGCCAGTCGGCCGCCTACTCCCAGGCCCTCTGGTCCGGCCTGGACGCCCTCAACGAGGAGGCCATTTCTGGCGCCCAGTTTCTGGCCAGTCTGCGTCGCATTTTGGCTAAAAAACGCGACCCAAACACTCAGCGACCCCTGTCCGACCTGCTGTCACCGGCCGCGTCCGAAGCCATCAGCCCGGCCGGATTTGCCGACTGGTTGTCCGACTGTCTGCGCGACAGCCTGGCCAACGCTGCCAGCGCGTCCGCATTTTTAAAGCACGCATTCGAAGGCGAATATCCGCGATTGTTGAAATCGGCCAATGATTTGTCAACCAGATTAGCGGCTGTTGACGAAGAATTGCCGCCGTTGGGTCGGGCTCATCTGGCTAGCTTTGAGGCCGCCTACCTGTCCAGGTTTGCTCTTTACTTTATGCATTAACTAGTTTTTTATTGAGTCAATGGTGTTTCTTGGTCTCTTGGAAAACCTGCAACATTGCACGCTTGGGACAGGATGTATCACACTGATTGCACGCTTGTGACAGGGTTTGTCACACTGATTGCACGCTTGTGACAGGATGTGTCACACTGATTGCACGCTTGTGACAGGATGTGTCACACTGATTGCACGCTTGTGACAGGATGTGTCACACTGATTGCACGCTTGTGACAGGATGTGTCACACTGATTGCACGCTTGTGACAGGATGTGTCACACTGATTGCACGCTTGTGACAGGATGTGTCACACTGATTGCACGCTTGTGACAGGATGTATCACACTGATTGCACGCTTGTGACAGGGTTTGTCACACTGATTGCACGCTTGTGATAGGGTTTGTCACACTGATTGCACGCTTGTGACAGGATGTGTCACACTGATTGCACGCTTGTGATAGGGTTTGTCACACTGATTGCACGCTTGTGACAGGATGTGTCACACTGATTGCACGCTTGTGACAGGATGTGTCACACTGATTGCACGCTTGTGACAGGGTTTGTTACACTGATTGCACGATTGTGACAGGATGTGTCACACTGATTGCACGCTTGTGACAGGGTTTGTCACACTGATTGCACCATTGTGACTTAGTGTCGCACCCGTTGAAAATTGACTCTTAATTGTCACGATACCAACAAGACAAGATTCATAGGAACACATTGGCTCATACTTAAGTCTTTTGTTCGCATTATTGTCTTGGTCTTTTCCTGACATTCTGTGAGGGGGGAGTTTGTGACACCTAGTTTTAGAGTTTTGTTTGTTTGCGCCATCGAGTCACTAAAAATGTCCCTTCGATAAACTTTCTCCCAGATCCCTCAGCCGCCTGTTCGACCCAGTGGACGCCATGTTCAGCGGCGGCCAGAAATCATTGAACAGTGAAATCGAAATTCGCCGAATAGTCGAAGCCATGACGTCAGAGTTGACATTCACCCAGGTTGACCAAGATCTGCTGCTGAAGATTGCCAAGAATGTGGTGAAAACTGTGCAGTTTGTCTGCCGCAAAGCTGAAGCTACCAGAGTGGCGGATGCCACTGCGAGTCAGGTGCTGGGGCCGCCTACTGAAGGGCAACAGGTGACTTATAAATCTGTACTTTTTGTTTCCGATTATACTTTATCGACTAAAACGATGCCGAGGTATTTTGTTATCCAATAAAATACATAGTTACCCAAGCCGTTTACCCAACACTTAACTTGCAGACAAACGCTAGTCTAGTAAACATGCTTGGCCATCTGAGCCAGGATCTTCGATCGGCCCTGCTATCCGCTGATTTGCCGGACACCGCCGTCTCCCTGTTGGACGGAAGTTTGGCCGAATTGCGCCAATTAATGACTCAAACTTTGGAACCGTTGCTAGGTTCCGTTCAAGATAGTTTGGAAGCGATTCTTCTGACAATGCATCAGGAACGATTTGATCAGCCTTCGCAACAAGCGCAGCAGCAACAGCAGCAGCAGCAGTGCTCACTCTATATGAGAGAATTGCAGGTCTGTTGGTCTGAAAGCTCAAATATTAATTGGGGAGAGAGTAGATTTTAGACATAGGTAGAGTTGGGGAGCAGGGTAAAGTGGGGAGGCAGGGTAGAGTGGGGAGGCAGGGTAGAGTGGGAGTCAGGGTAGAGTGGGGAGGCAGGGTAGAGTGGGGAGGCAGGGTAGAGTGGGGAGGCAGGGTAGAGTGTGGAGGCAGGGTAGAGTGGGGAGGCAGGGTAGAGTGGGGAGGCAGGGTAGAGTGGGGAGGCAGGGTAGAGTGGGGAGGCAGGGTAGAGTGGGGAGGCAGGGTAGAGTGGGGAGGCAGGGTTGAGTGGGGAGGCAGGGTAGAGTGGGGAGGCAGGGTAGAGTGGGGAGGCAGGGTAGAGTGTGGAGGCAGGGTAGAGTGGGGAGGCAGGGTAGAGTGTGGAGGCAGGGTAGAGTGGGGAGGCAGGGTAGAGTGGGGAGGCAGGGTAGAGTGGGAGTCAGGGTAGAGTGGGGAGGCAGGGTAGAGTGGGGAGGCAGGGTAGAGTGGGGAGGCAGGGTAGAGTGGGAGTCAGGGTAGAGTGGGGAGGCAGGGTAGAGTGGGGAGGCAGGGTAGAGTGGGAGAGACAGGGTAGAGTGGGAGAGACAGGGTAGAGAGGGAGACAGGGTAGAGAGGGAGACAGGGTAGAGAGGGAGACAGGGTAGAGAGGGAGACAGGGTAGAGAGGGAGACAGGGTAGAGAGGGAGACAGGGTAGAGAGGGAGACAGGGTAGAGTGGGAGAGACTAGGATGACGAAGGACAGTCGGCAAGAAAAGGCTTATTCTCAAACCGGTTGACCCCTTACTTCGAGCAGGACTTTGTCAGCCGCGTAGCCCAGCTATACTTGGCCAGCTATCGCCAGCGCGATTTCCTGTACTCCAGCCTGCAGCCAATCGCGTGCCAGTGTATCGAAGTCTTCCTCCTATTGGCCAGCCTGGTGCGGCCTCTGGCCGAGTCTGGCCGACTCCGATTGGCCGCCGATTGCGCCCAATTAGAGCTGGCCCTGTCGCCTCTGTGCCGGAGGATGTCCGACCTTGGCCAGCACTACAGACGATTGAGGGCGTTTAGGCCGCTGCTGTTTCAATCGGCGCATCACGTGGCCAATAATCCCTCTATTGGGGAGGCCCTGCCCGCCAGCCTGGTGGCTCACCTCCTGTTCTCTAGGGCCCCGGCTGATATGCAATCGCCTCACACTGCGGCTGGCTGGTCGGTGAGTAGTTTTGAGGGAATTTTCTCTGGGAATATGCTGCTAGAATTTCCCTTTAATCTCAATCCAGGATCGCTAGAATTGCCTTTTAATCCCCACTAGATCCGCCGAGATACCATCTATAATCGCCCTTTAATCCCATCTTTTTTCGCCCTTTAATCCAATCTAGAATCGCCCTTTAATCCAACCTTGAATCGCCCTTTAATCCCCACTAAAATCTAGAATTCTCCCTAATCCTATCTAGAATCTAGAGTTCTCCTTAATCCCATCTAGAACCGCCCTTTAATCCCCACTAGAATCGCCCTTTAATCCCCACTAGAACCGCCCTTTACTCACATCTAGAACCGCCCTTTAATCCACTAGAACCGCCCTTTACTCCCATCTAGAATCGCCCTTATCTACAAGTATGTCACAGAGATCCCATATTATCTCATATCTCTAATCCCCTACCCACAATCCAACTCCAGGTAAGCCGGTACGTATCCTGGCTGTTGGATCATCCCGAAGAGTCTGACCGGCTCCGCTTCATCCAGGGCACCCTGGTTGCCTACGCCAAGTCTGCTCAGGCCAGAGGTGTCCGTGAATACGCTGCGGTGTATCCGGTGCTGCTCACTCTGGTTAATGCTCATCTTAACGCTGCCTCCTCAACCGATGAAGAAGCAAACGTTGAAACTGAGGTGCCTGCCGGGGAGGGGCTCTAATTTGCAGTTTAATTTTAATTAAATAATCTATTTCATTTATTGTTCCAGTACTGTTTGATTGGATGCGGCCTTTATTATATTCGGTATGTAGTTTACTTGGATATGGGAGGTTACTGCGTGCGTACTGTTCGATGCTTGTTGGGTGTTTGCTGCCAAATGTTTGTAGAATATGCTGTTTATTGCTAGATTTCAAGTGTTGAAAAATACAATAATAACGGATGTTTCAACTTTTTTTATTTGATGCGTTGAGAACTAATGCTTAAAGTTAATTTATTTGCGTCCTATTGTCATTTTCAACAAGTAATGAGTGCGTAATTAAAGTAGGCATTAGTGTTTAGTTTAGTGTGTAGAACGAAATTTTAGGTTTAGTTTTAGGCTTATGCTTAGCTTTATTATTAGGTACGATAACGTCGGGCTAAATTTTTTCAAATATTTCATTTGCTCTTGCTCAAACTTTTAGGCAGAAAGTTTTCAAGACTTTTTTAGTTACGATTTCTTATCTGTCTTTTTTAAAGCAACCTTGTGGACAAGAGAGAGGTGCGAGGTAGACTTGCTGGCCATGAACGCTTATATAAAGAAATGCATTTGTTCCTTGGCTAAAGACCAAGCCTTCAAGTATTCTTGGAAAATTAGAAGCCAAAGAAGAAAAACCACGCAGGTGCGCTTAGATATACGCACAGCTAACAAACCAACAGCATGGCAACTGCTAGAGTGGCTAAGGATATCCTTGAACTGGGCGATTGGCGCTCCGAACAGCAGCTGCTCGACTTAATGCTGGCTTCAGACGATGAAGCCGTTCGTTCAAAATGGTGCGGAGAGTCTCTGTTGCTAGGCGACCAGCCAGCTGATGATAGCGTTGATGATGGTGACTTCGATGCAACTACACCGTCTAATTGCACCTGGTATCCGTGCTGCAACGCGCCTACGCTAGTGAACTTTTACACCTGCGCTAAGAGCCAATTGTACAGCAAGTCGGACCCGAATCTGTTGTTATGCACGCGGCCCTTATTGATAGCCATAAACGATTCCGATGCCTTGCAGCAGCTGGTTCATATGGTTGCTAAGGACGCTCCGATGCTGTCTGCTCGTCCGCTAGTTCAGTCTAGCCTAGACCTAGTACGCATGTTCACCTGTGTCTATCGAAAGCTAGGTGATCGAGTTGAGCTGGATAACCATTCGGTAACAATGCTGCACGCTGACTTCAACGAGAACGGCGATTTGATTAGCATTAAGTACGATGTTCTCTGGCTGATGGGCTACGGCTTGCTTGGTCGCGACGACTTGGAAGCTGAAAATTTAACCGCGTTTTGCTTTTTCTACTCGCTGATGGAGAACGCTACTGAGTCTGTCAGAGCTGCTTACTACCTTGACGATAGCGAGATTGCTTTGTCCATGGCTTGTCCTCCCGCCTACGCGGAGCTGATGTCGGACGATCGTCTCAAGCAAATCAATGTAGCCCGATGCCTTGCCGAACTGTTCGAATTCTCGGATGAGAATCTAGATTTTATTCATCGATGCGCCGCGGCCGTCCTGCATCTACGTCTGGTCCGCGTGGTTCCGGATCCGCGCAAGCCGAAAAAATGCGTCCAGTTTGAACGGCACGAAAATTTGGAACGCGTCGCTCAAATGCTCGGCTTAGAATTGGAGTCGCTTATGCGCGAGATCACTGTCAGGTGTGTTGCGGTAATTAAAATCTAGTTTCTTGGTCAATTATTCTTTGTCCATGGCTCCGAATAGGATGCTCTAGGTTGTAACGTCTGCATATCAATCTGTTCTTCCTCGGAGAAAAGTATTAAATGTTTAGAAAACAAAAACACTAAGTCTCTTGCTCGTTTGTATATCCTCTCCTTTCAATCAACAAACGCACTACGCAGATACGAAGTCCTGCGCGATGGTCACAGAAAAGCGTTGCGCAATCGCACAGCCGAAGAGTGCAACGCCGCACTGGCCGGCATGGTTCGCGCCATCTATCGCCGATTAGTGCAGTTTGTTGTCGGCCGGCTAAATCAGAGACTGGCTGATGGACGGCTGTGCGAAAACGTTGCTGCTGGTGCGGGCGATGGCGGTCGAATGACATTTTTAATTGGGCCAACTCACCTACTACTAGGCCAGACTGATGCAACAGACTCTTCTTCTTCAACTGCTGCTCTGGATGCGTTGAATTTCGAGTACAATTATCTGTGCGATCTCTTGGCCAGCCTTCGTTCTCGTCTGATATCTTCCACTCCGTTGCTTCTGCTAGGCGAGGCTTATGTTAAGCTGGCGCCGGAGGTGCTCGCTCCGAGGGGCTTCGCTGAAGCGTCGAAGGCGGCCTCGCCATCCGCTGCTCTAATCGACTCCTATCGATCGTTGGGCAGCGTCAAAGCTCCCACGCTTTTGGGTGTGGCATTTGGACGCGGCGATCCCGTCGCGGCTGCTAAGAAATTGTCCGCCAGTGCGACTGCTGGCTCGGCCGATTCGAATGTGTTTCGGTTGTCCAAGGTCAAGGGTGGCGGTGTTGACCAGGTGGGTTTCTTGCTCGAAGCGGATGAGCATTACTTTCTCGGAGGTTATTAAACTGTGATTGATGAAATTGTCAGTGAGAATGGTTGATGTTGGGGCCAGAGGATATCCGTGCGCGGTCACATTTATTTGGGGCTTGTGCCAGGGGTTGTGCAATTAACAGCCATTAGGGCCAACCCCCAAGGCACAGAGTGTACATGTCTGATGATTAGATTGTCAGGGCCGCTGTACACCGCTGTGAGAGTGTGTGCCTGTGTACAATATTGGCGCTTGTATGTGCTCAGGAGTCAGCAGAATGTACTGAAATGCCTCAGCACTGAGGCGAGGCAGTAGTTGATGTTGATACTGCCAGATTGCGCAAATTATTGATTTAACTAAATCTAACATTTTGATTCTGCATCTTAATCTCCCCAGATGCTGCTCGAGGTGCGTCACTGGCTGGTGACTCGAACTTATCGTCTTGCCAGCCTGGCATCTCTGGCACCACACGAGGCTGAAGCGGCCAGCGTGTTTCTCATACAATCATCTCAGCTGTTGAGACAGCAACAGCTGTTGAAAGCATCGTCAACCTTAGCTACGCACAGTTTAACTTTGTTGACTTCACTGCTGACAGATCCTGATCAGCTGAACCTGACCGCTGACTCGTCTTTGCCAGCGTCCGTCAGCGTCAAGCTGCTATTTGTTGATCGCTTGCCGTCACTTTCGGTGCCGTCTTCGCAGGCGTTGCTGCGTCTTCGAGCTTGCCAACTGGCCGCCGTAAAAGCTTGCAGCTTGTTCCAGTGTTCAACCTCTAGGCATAGACTTTTGAACACGTTCTCGGAGGCTGTTCTGCCGTACACCAAGGCTGATCAGTTGAGCGCCTGTCAGGCTAGTGCCGATGAGAAGTGTAGCCAGGCCTGTGTCAAGGCTGGCCCCTATGTTAAACGGATTGCCAAGCGATCTTATGGTGAGACTTCCATTAATCTAGATCAATCTCAGAGTAGGATAAGAGTGTGTTGCTCAGTGCCAACGCACCCAGGTAGCTGGATTGGCCATCATTATTAGGAAGCACACAAAAAACTTTGGTACGATTCGTACGACGTTTGTCGTACGATTCGCGGTCTAAGAAGGCAGCGCGTAAAGTCGTCTTTCCTCCGTCTTTCTATTTTTCAGACGGGCCATTGCTGCTTGGCCCCAAGCTCGTATTCTGTCACTATCGCCATCTGCTAGGCCTGTACCAAACTCAAGCCAAATTGCAATCCTGCGCCATTCTGCTGCAATCTCATGTCAGACGGCTGGCTGCTAGGCGCCTGTTTAATGGTCTGAGCAGCTTGGCTGCCGATTATTCCCGACGCCTGAGGGAGGCGTTTCGGGCTCCGCTGCATGATGGAAGTCAGGAAGATTTCTACAAAGCTGTGCTTGGGTAAGGCAGCTTGGTTTGCCTCTATTGTCTGATTGTCACTTGACCTGCTTCCTTCCTTCCTATATTCCGTTTCCATCTCTTTTCTGGTCCCTTCCACTCGCACTCTTTCCCATCGTCTTCTCCCTCTCCTCTCCTCTTATCTTTGTTCTCATCCCCTCGCTTCTCTTCTCTTTGCCTTTTATCCTCTGATCTGCTCTGATCTCTTCTCTTCTATCATCTCCCATCTTACCTGTTTTCTCGTGTCTCTTCTCATCTCTAACTTACTCCAATAGAGTACAGAATCACACATCACTGGGTGCAGTGTTTCAACAAAAGAAATTTGAATTTAATAAGAATTTATACTACTGAATATGAAAAGTAGTGTGAGTGTAAATTTGCCCAGTCTAGTAATCAATAATTGGATAATTTCAGCTCGCTAACTGCGGAAGTGTGGCGAGCAAATTGGTCGCTAATTGAATCGCACCTGCCGCCAGCTGTTGGCGATGGCGCCTCTCTGCTGCCACAGGCCTACTGGGCTGAGCTGCTGGCCTTTGGGCCTGGGGGCCGCCTGCTAACCAAAGTGCCTCTGTCTGGACAGGCCGTGCTGCTCAGGTGCGCCAGTGCAGATGCTGGAGTCGCCGAGAACGATAGCGAGGATGTGGTCGAAGGACCCAACTTTGATCAGGTAGGTGATCACAATTGCAAGTTTAGCAACTCATGGAGGCATTGCTGAGATGTCAAGGCTCAATGAGGAATTGCTGAGATGTCAAGGCTCAATGGGGAATTGCTGAGATGTCAAGGCTCAATGGGGAATTGCTGAGATGTCAAGGCTCAATGGGGAATTGCTGAGATGTCAAGGCTCAATGGGGAATTGCTGAGATGTCAAGGCTCAATGGGGAATTGCTGAGATGTCAAGGCTCAATGAGGAATTGCTGAGATGTCAAGGCTCAATGAGGAATTGCTGAGATGTCAAGGCTCAATGAGGAATTGCTGAGATGTCAATGCTCAATGAGGAATTGCTGAGATGTCAAGGCTCAATGGGGAATTGCTGAGATGTCAAGGCTCAATGGGGAATTGCTGAGATGTCAAGGCTCAATGGGGATTGCTGAGATGTCAAGGCTCAATGGGAAATTGCTGAGATGTCAAGGCTCAATGGGGATTGCTGAGATGTCAAGGCTCAATGGGGAATTGCTGAGATGTCAAGGCTCAATGAGGAATTGCTGAGATGTCAAGGCTCAATGAGGAATTGCTGAGATGTCAAGGCTCAATGAGGAATTGCTGAGATGTCAAGGCTCAATGGGGAATTGCTGAGATGTCAAGGCTCAATGAGGAATTGCTGAGATGTCAAGGCTCAATGAGGAATTGCTGAGATGTCAAGGCTCAATGGGGAATTGCTGAGATGTCAAGGCTCAATGGGGATTGCTGAGATGTCAAGGCTCATCGGGGGAATTGCTGAGATGTCAAGGCTCAATGGGGAATTGCTGAGATGTCAAGGCTCATCGGGGGGAATTCCTGAGATGTCAAGGCTCATCGGGGGAATTGCTGATAGTTTGATGTTCACGAGGGGAATTGCTGAAATGCTGTGGCTCATATTGGTTGCTCAGATACCAAAAGTCATTGGGAGTTGTTGGTAGGCGAAACATTATACATGTAGAGAACGTTGGGGTTAAGATCTGGCTTAAGGGAGGCTTTGATGCCAGAGCTCACAGGAGATGCTGATACCTTTGTCAGATAGCTGGCCTTCAAGGCTGATGCTTTTTTGCTTTAAATATTATTTTCCTTAAGAGATCAACAAGGTCAAAAGCTACATGTAGTTTATTAAAAAAACGTTTTATTCCTTTGTTGCCTCTCCAAGGAGGGTCGCAGATTGCTATGAATTGTTTATCGCTAAATGTGGAATCTCCTTCCAAATAATCGTATCTGGTATTTCCTAGAATATTTTCTAAGAAATTAACGAGTATTTATTGTATTCTTTCTTTCTGGAATTTTTCTAGAATTTTGCTTCTTATGAGTTGCTTTTTATTAAACTTTCTGATTTTAGGTGGTCGAAATTGACCCGTCGGATCTACCAGCCAGCAGCGGCCTTCGCGGCAACCTGGCGCTTCTTAGTCGGGCTGCCGACTGCAGCCTGCAGCTCACGCGCCTGTCTGCTGACACCCCCGCCTGGTGCTGGGGCTACTGGGATCCCCAGTCTGTGGCCTGCGGCCGGCGCGCCGTTGAACTGGGTAGGTTTGGCGTGGCGGGCAGACAGACAGACAGGCAGACAGAAGGACAGGCAGACCGAAAGACAGACAGACAGACAGACAGACAGACAGACAGACAGACAGACAGACAGACAGACAGAAGGACAGGCAGACAGAAGGACAGGCAGACAGACAGACAGACAGACAGACAGACAGACAGACAGACAGACAGAAGGACAGGCAGACAGAAGGACAGGCAGACAGACAGACAGAAGGACAGACAGACAGACAGACAGAAGGACAGGCAGACAGAGCGACAGACAAACCGAAAGACAGAAGGACAGACAGACAGACAGTAGACAGACACTGAGACAGACAAACAGACAGACCGACAGAGGACAGACGGACAGGCAAGGTTTTCTAATTTTCTGAGTGGAGGGCAAGGTTGGTTTGCACAGATATTCGCACATGTCAGTTGAACTTTCAATGTTTTCAATAGGACGGGCTAGACACTTATTAATTCATTGATGGCTTGCTTGGACCCTGGACCCCAATATTTAATTATTTTCTCTAACTCACCTTTTCCCGAGGCTTGGCTTCCGGGAAGCACTTCTCTGAAATGCGAGTTTCCATACTGGCAATCAGCGCCCCCCGTTGGGGAGCCAACAATAAATTGAATAAATTTTTTGAATAAACTACATGTAGCTTCTCCTTTCAAAAACCTCAGCAATTACCCTTGCAAGAATTGACATCTCGGCGAATTCCCCCGTAAGCCCTAACATCTCAGCTATCCCCCCCCCCCCTACGTGAGCCTTGACATCTCAACAATCCCCACGTGAGCACTTGCGTCGCCCCTTGCGAAGTGATTTTAAAACGACTCTAAAATGACGACATGTCACGAGACAAATCGCCAAAAAGTCGCAGAAGAAGCTCTTTTAGCGTCGCTATAGAATCGTTAGTGCATCACTTCTGAGTCGATGCGCATGCATTTCCAGCAGTCTTTTTAAGGCCGGTATTAGACTGTAACGCGTCCAAAACGCCTCAGAAGTAATGCACTAACGATTCTACAGTGACGCTAAAGCGCTTCTTCTGCCACTTTTTAGCGACTGCAGAAAGCCGCTGAAACGCCGGAAATGTGACTCTGCTTGATCAAGCGACTCTAATGCGACTCTGGAACGCATCAAATAGGACTCTACGGCCTTAGGGTCGTTATACGGTCGCCCCAGGGTCACTAGAGTCGCGCGACTCTGAGGACTTTTTGGCGACTTGTACCGAGACATGTCGTCGTTTTAGAGTCATTTAGAAGCACTTCTTTCCTATTTGCTTGTGTCATCTACAACGCGTCTGAAACGACTCTGAGGCGACGCTAGTGACTCCGGGACGCTTCTTGGCCTGGGTACCGTTTTCATCGGGTACCCTAGACTGAGCTACCACAGTTTCGGTTGTGATAGACTAACTGAGCTGGCGTCGCCTTTCTGCATGCCATATCCCAAGTCTGGGCAATCTGGCTTTTCAAGGCAATACGGCCATAAAAGTAAAACGCATACGGCTGCATATTTGTTCGTTCTCGCAACACACAAGTAGGAAATACTCTGACCAGCAACGGAACTGATAGACGACACCAGCCTTGAGGGGAAGCGGCACGATGGATTTTAGTCTACTCACATAACGACCAATCTTAATGCATTGATTTTTCATTTATGCTATTCGTCATTGGTCAATTGTAACAAAAAGACACTTTTAATATAATATTGTGTATTTATTAACTAAATAACCAATTTAACTAAAAACTGTTCTCAGCTTTGTTACCATGCTGCGAAATGGCGTTACTAAAAAGAGGCTACCATTGACATGTTGCCGACTGACAACAGTTTGTTGCGGCACGTATCTCTGGCGTCCGTCCAAGTTCCGATCTTCAATGTAAAGTAGCGCTTAGCAATTAAAATGCTATATAGCTTAGATAGCTTTAGTGTCAAAGAATGAAAGCAATGCAAAGGTAGTAGTTTAATAAAAGCTCCACAAGGTCCTTCTACTCAATGCTTCCGTTTGTCCTTCCTCTGTTCTCGATGGTCGCGCTTGTTTGACGTCGAGGCAGCTCGCTTCTCCCGGTGTGGCCTGCCGCTGTCGTCTTTCTGCGATGTCCTGTGATGACGTCCAGAGTTCGAGACCCTGTGGCCTCGACTGTCCGGCTGGCCGCCGCCTTGATGTCGTCCGGTCTCCTCTATTGGGCTGTTTACCTCGCCGACTGTCTGCTGCGGTTTGATTGACAGCTTCATCTTCAGGTGACACTTCTCTGGCAGCTTGTTCTCGGCGCTGAGCTTGTAAATTGCGGACCGAATCTCTTGAGTGGCCCGTTCGATTATTCTCTCAAGGTACTTGTCCTCTTTAAACTCGCCGCTACCGTCGCCGCTGTCCTGGCGCTGCTTGACAACCGAGTGACTGTTGGACGGTTGCGACTGGCGCCTGTGCCGACTGTCCGTGTGCGTCTTGCGCCGGTGCTCTGCCTCAGTGCCGCGGCCTCGGTTGTTCTGGTTGCAGTTCAGCGAGTCGTCAGAGCACGCTTCTACGGCGGCGGCGCGCCTGTCGCTGTATTTTTTCTTGAACTCGTTGTGATTATTCTCTTGATTAGTTGTGCTCCGTAGCAGCGACTTCATGCGAGTCACTGCGTCAAATTTTAGCCGGTCTATTAGCATCTGACGGCCCTGTTCGACGGTTGTGTTTGTTGTCATGGACGGCGATGACAGAGTGGAAACGGAAGTGTCGTCTGCAAATAGGCACACCTGCGAGTCGGAGGCGGCCATCCACTTGGCAACCTTGTCGATTGTGTAGTTGAGGCTGTGGTACGCAACGGACGTCATGATTTCTCCTTGCTTGAGCCCTAATAGATAATTTACAGCAGCAGAGGGAGTGCGCGAATGGCTAAGCTAAAGTGATAAAGTACTTTCTTTTACTTACCAGTATAGTGCTATTTCGCGACCTGGCCCATAGACTAATTGTCCTGCATAGTAAACACTTCAATTCGAACTACATGTACAATTATATAATCGACTTACTGGCTTTATTCTTCGCCAGTTGTATATCGGGTGCCCCAAAAAAGGCCGAATTTTAATTCAATACTGTACAAAACTCTCTGCTCCTGTTTCCTAGCTCCTGATAGTCAACACTCAGGAGTTTTGTTTCCTGCAGTTCTTATTTCGATTGGTGCTTCTGTTCATGAGCAACAGCATTCAGAACTGGCTGAAATCGCCATCGTAAGACTGGGTGAATGCTTCACGAGGCAACTGCTGCTGATGCTGCTACTGCTCTGTCACTCTCTCACTGCTCGCTGCATTCTCTGGTCTGTGGCATTAACCCATTAACCCATAGCCTAGCACCAATCGAAATAAGAACTGCAGTGAACAAAACTCCTAAATGTTGACTATCAGTCATGTAGCAACTATCAGTTGCTAGGAAACAGGAGCAGACAGTTTTTTCAGTATTGGATTAAACCTTTTTCGACCTTTTTGGGACACCCGTTATGTTGTATCTGAAATAAAGCAAGCTCCCGTTGCTGAGTTCCTCAGACTCAGGGGTTGTAGTTGTGATCGTAGCTGAGCAGTTGATGCCACTTCTCAGAATGACTGGCAGACTGGATGTATGTGCTTGTCGATGCGTAGTTCATGGGCAAGATGAGCCGTCGTGGACGCGGCTGGTCCTGGCCGGGCACAAGCATTTGTCTCCTATAGTTCACAAAGCGGTCTGGTGGCTGCGGAGTGGGCGGCGGTCCCAGAGGATTGAGCAATTCGGCATAGGAGGTCGCATGGCCAATTGTTGTAGCCAAATAGTGAAAGCTTTGGCTAAGTTGTAGAGTCGCTTGACTGGCTGTGAGACTTGTGAGGGACTCCTTAACTAAGGCGGCCAATCCAACCTGTGAAACAACATTCCTAATTTGTGTTGAAAGTGTTGAAACGACATTTTTCAATGTAGAAAACAGGCTGAAATGTTAAGAGGTGCATTGAGAGGGGTGGTATGTTGGCAGACCAATTAGAGAGGGTCGTTACTAAGTAGATGAGGGAGCTCAGCGCAAGGACCGGGGCATAGAGGGACGACCATACCCGCTAAACCGAGCCATGGATGTCTAGAACTTTCTTGGACTAGTAGCTAGATTTCTTGGACGAAGTTTGACGGCAAAAAATTCAGTTAACACAATCTAGCACGCTGTTTTGGAACGGAGCACTTTGGGACGATTTGCATGTAGAATTTTAAGATGCAAATAGAATACAAGAGCAAACAGAAATGACTTAGAGTTCGGTAAGGTTAGAGCCGGGAGCTTGGGTACGGTAGAAACTGTCAAAAGCTTATGAATTGGGTAAATGGGGAACAGTGACAAAGAGGGTCTCGATGAAGAGTTGCTATAGAACAAAATAGTTTCGGCTTGGTTTCTTAAGACTGACAGACAATTAAAGATAAATTAGTAATTCTAATGGACACTTAATAGGGCTGGCAAGTAAGGTTAGTAAGACTTGCAGATACTCAGAAACTGACTGAGAGATCATACATGAGCAACGCCCCCCCCCTGATTTACACTGGCTGCGCGACTTACTTTTTGACCAAAAATGCGACTTACCTGTGAAAGGAATCCTAAAGCAAAAATTAACGCAATTTTGGGTAAATGACAGGAGTAACTATAACTGTCTTATTAAGGCTAAATGCCTCGTCATCTAATTAGTACTACGTCTGTATTTTCTCGGGTCGGCCGGGTGTTGCGCATGTATGTAAGAGATGCTCAACAAGACTATAGCAGACACTCAAAAAGAACTGGCAAGGTGCTCTGCTCTGTTTCGAAGAGAGTGAGAAAACAGTCAGAACAATATAAATACTTGCAGACACGAATTCCGATTGGTAGACACATTCAATAAGACTGGTAGGCACAGCATTCATCAATACAAATGCTCACGCGTGTCTCTGGCAGGCTCTGACTATCCCGTAGACGAGCCGGTGGCCATATTCGATCGAAACGAATGGGTTGCCCATCTATGCCGCTGCCTGATTGAACGGCAGTGCAATTCTCGTCTGACTCAACTGCGCTGCCTTGTGCCAGTGATTGTCGGCAGCCGCAGTGCGGGCCTGTTGGCCAGCTCGCCTCTCTGGCTGCTGGTTGTCTGCCACGCCGAGCTGAGAAATCTCACGGCTATTGGTGGCAACTCTCTAGACGCCGAGGTTGCCGAGACATTGGCTAATTATCGACAGTTTGGAGATTTGGAGCCCAGGAGAAGATGGGCTAAGGTAGGCATGCTGGAAATAGCAAGGAAGATGAGCAAAGAGGAAACAAGAGGAAAGAGGAGAAAGGGCAGAAAGGAGGATGAGAGGTAGAGAGAGGATGAGAGGGTAGGGAAGGGAAGAGTAAATTCGGAGTAGAGAGCGGGAGTGAGGGTTAGAGAGCGGAACTGAGGGTTAGAGAGCGGAATTGAGGAGTAGAGAGCGGAAGTAAGGGGTCGAGAACGGAAGTGAGGAGTAGAGAATGGAAGTGAGGGGTAGAGAGCGGAAGTGAGGGGTAGAGAGCGGAATTGAGGGGTAGAGAGCGGAAGTGAGGGGTAGAGAGCGGAAGTGAGGGGTAGAGAGCGGAAGTGAGGGGTAGAGAGCGGAATTGAGGGGTAGAGAGCGGAAGTGAGGGGTAGAGAGCGGAAGTGAGGGGTAGAGAGCGGAAGTAAGGGGTAGAGAGCGGAATTGAGGAGTAGAGAGCGGAATTGAGGGGTAGAGAGCGGAAGTGAGGAGTAGAGAGCGGAAGTGAGGAGTAGAGAATGGAAGTGAGGGGTAGAGAATGGAAGTGAGGGGTAGAGAGCGGAAGTGAGGGGTAGAGAGCGAAAGTGAGGAGTAGAGAATGGAAGTGAGGGGTAGAGAGCGAAAGTGAGGGGTAGAGAGCGGGAGTGAGGGTTTGAGAGCGGAACTGAGGGTTAGAGAGCGGAAGTGAGGAGTAGAGAGCGGAAGTAAGGGGTAAAGAGCGGAATTGAGGGGTAGAGAGCGGAAGTGAGGGGTAGAGAGTGGAATTGAGGGGTCGAAGTGAGGGGTCTAGAGCGGAAGCGAGGGTTAGAGAGCGGAAGTGAGGAGTAGAGAGCGGAAGTGAGGAGTAGAGAGTGGAAGCGAGGGTTAGAGAGCGGAAGTGAGGGGTGGAGAGCGGAAGTGAGGGGTAGAGAGCGGAAGTGGGGGGTAGAGAGCGGAAGTGAGGGGTAGAGAGCGGAAGTGGGGGGTAAAGCGGAAGAGGAAAAAGAGGGAAGGAACCAGGGTAAGAATGTGAAGTGAGAGACGGAAAGGCTGCCACATTTTCAGTATTGGCGAGATCAGTTTCAGTTTGCTTTCCTAAACGCACCCCCCTGGATCCAGGTTCACTCAAGCCAGGCCCCGATGCAGCTATCCAGCCTCCTTACTCGGCTTCAAATGCTCGATCCGTTGCATAAGGCCGAAGATGAGGCGGCCAGACTCCGATTGCTAGGAAACAATGGCAACGGCTCGTCCGTGTCCGGATGTGACTCGGCCGGGCGGAGAATGCAGTGGGCGAAGCAGCAGGCCAACAGCAGAGTGGAGTGAGCGATCCAGTTTTTCCATTCTAAACAATTAACTATCGGTTGTTATGTCCTATTTTGTCTACTGACTTAATAAAATCAGTAGCATAGTTTGCGCGTATATCTAAATTATTCTTTGATATCTGTCTGATTTTGTAATTTTTTTCTCTTGGTTTTTAATAAAAACAATTTTCGAAAAAACTTCTAATTCATTCGACCTAAGATTTGGTTTTTTTGATAAAATTTATTGTTATATTATTCAGACGTTTGCCAATATTTTTGCTTTCTCTACGGTATTCATTCACTTTAAATACATGATTTATTCTTTTATCGATTTTTCCAAAGCGATTATTTGTCATCGTTGTGAAATAATTTCAAATATTTATTATTGTAAAACCGGAAATATTATAGCATGCCCTCCCAGATCCTCAGTTGCTGAGCCAGCCTCCAAGATCCCCAGCTGCTGAGCCAGCCTCCCAGATCCTCAGTTGCTGGGCCAGCCTCCCAGATCCTCAGTTGCTAGGCCAGCCTCCTAGATCCTCAGTTTCTGGGCCACCAGCCTCCCAGATCCTCAGTTGCTGGGCCAGCCTCCCAGATCCTCAGTTGCTGGGCCACCAGCCTCCCAGATCCTCAGTTGCTGGGCCAGCCTCCCAGATCCTCAGTTGCTGGGCCACCAGCCTCCCAGATCCTCAGTTGCTGGACCAGCCTCCCAGATCCTCAGTTGCTGGACCAGCCTCTCAGATCCCCAGCTGCTGGGCCAGCCTCTCGGATCCCCAGTTGCTGGGCCAGCCTCCCAGATCCTCAGTTGCTGGGCCACCAGCCTCCCAGATCCCCAGTTGCTGGGCCAGCCTCTCAGATCCTCAGTTGCTGGGCCAGCCTCTCAGATCCTCAGTTGCTGGACCAGCCTCTCAGATCCCCAGCTGCTGGGCCAGCCTCTCGGATCCCCAGCTGCTGGGCCAGCCTCTCGGATCCTCAGTTGCTGGGCCTGCATCCCAGATCCTGACACGCTAAGGATATTTCTCCCCTACTGTCCGCTTGTCTAAATGTTCCTCAGCTTTAAAAAAGCCGGCATCAAGCAGCAATGCATCGGCTACTCAGCAATCGGATCAGTCGCAGCCTCCTGCAATTGCCTCATCATCACTGTCGGGGTGTCGCCTCCGGAGCCGACGCTCCGGCCGCGGCCGCCGCCGAGCTGAAGCGAATTCTGGACCACGACAATCACGAGATGCGCGACCAGATGAAGGCCTTCATGGCGGCGGACCCGCTGTTCCAGCCGCGCTACAATGTCAGCCTGGAGGAGGACCGCGAGCTGTCCTACCAGCGGCTGAAGAAAGTCTGCCAGGCCGGGTTCATCTCCGTGCTGGACTTTCAGAATAATCCCTACAGGATCTTTGCCGCCCACGAGCTGTCAGCCATCACCGATCCGGCCATGTCCACCAAGATGACGGTTGGTGCTCTGTGTATCCGTCTGTCTGTCTGTCTGTCTTAGTGTCTGTCTGTCTGTCTGTCTGTCTGTCTGTCTGCCTGTCTGTCTGTCTGTCTGTCTGTCTGTCTGCCTGTCTGTCTGTCTGTGTGTCTGTCCGTCTGTCTGTCTGTCTGTCTGTCTGTCTGTCTGTTTGCCTGTCTGTCTGTCTGTCTGTCTGTCTGTCTGTCTGTCTGTCTGTCTGTGTGTCTGTCTTTGTGTCTGTCTGTCTGTCTGTCTGTCTGTCTGTCTGTCTGTCTGTCTGTCTGTCTGTGTGTCTGTGTGTCTCTCCGTCTGTCTGTCTGTCTGTCTGTCTGTCTGTCTGTCTGTCTGTCTGTGTGTCTGTCTGTGTGTCTGTCTGTCTGTCTGTCTGTCTGTCTGTCTGTCTGTCTGTCTGTCTGTCTGTCTGTGTGTCTGTGTGTCTCTCCGTCTGTCTGTCTGTGTGTCTGTCTGTCTGTGTGTCTGTCTGTCTGTCTGTCTGCCTGTCTATCTGTCTGTCTGTCTGTCTGCCTGTCTATCTGTCTGTCTGTCTGTCTGTCTGTCTTCCTGTCTGTTAGTTACATCCGCCGCCCTGCCCCGCCCGACCGCCCGCAGGTCCAGTTCAACCTGTTCGGCGGCACAGTGCTGAAGCTGGGCACCGAGCGGCATCACAGCCGCCTGCTAGCCGGCATTGACACTCTTGACGACGTCGGCTGCTTCGGCCTGACGGAGCTGGGCTACGGCAACAACGCCGTGGAGATGGAGACCACGGCCGAGTACGATGCCAAGGCTGGTGAATTCGTTATCAACAGCCCGACTCCGCTGTCGCAGAAGTACTGGATCACCAATGGTGCTCTGCACGCCAAGCACTGCGTTGTGTTCGCCCAGCTGCGCGTCAACGGCCAGCAGTGCGGAGTGCACGGCATTCTGGCTAGGATTCGAGACGATGACCTTCAACCGATGCCGGGCGTTCACATTCACGATATGGGAGTCAGGATGGGCCTGAACGGGGTGGACAATGCCAAGCTGTCCTTCGACTCTATCCGGGTGCCGAGGGACAACCTGCTTAATAGGTTGGCATTTGATTTCTGTGTGCCATTTCAACTGCCATTTCCTTTGCTATTCTATCTGCCATTTCCTTTGCCATTCTATCTGCCATTCCATCTGCCATTTCCTTTGCCATTCTATCTGGCATTCCATCTGCCATTTCCTTTGCCATTCTATCTGCCATTCCATCTGCCATTTCCTTTGCCATTCTATCTGCCATTCCATCTGCCATTTCCTTTGCCATTCTATCTGCCATTCCCTTTGC
This sequence comes from Macrostomum lignano, assembly GCA_002269645.1. Classification (NCBI taxonomy): domain Eukaryota; kingdom Metazoa; phylum Platyhelminthes; family Macrostomidae; genus Macrostomum; species Macrostomum lignano. The sequence goes on along the minus strand of NIVC01000930.1, from coordinate 112,303 downwards.
CATTCCATCTGCCATTTCCTTTGCCATTCTATCTGCCATTCCCTTTGCCATTCCATCTGCAATTTCCTTTGCCATTCCATCTGAAATTCCCCCTGCCATTTTCTTTGCTATTCCATCTGCCATTCCATCTGCCATTTCCTTTGCCATTCCATCTGCCATTCCATCTGAAATTCCCCCTGCCATTTCCTTTGCCATTCCACCTGGCATTCCATCTGCCATTTTCTTTGCCATTTCCCCTGCCATTTCCTTTGCTATTCCACCTGGCATTCCATCTGCCATTTTCTTCGCCATTCCCCCTGCCATTTCCTTTGCCATTCCATCTGGCATTCCATCTGAAATTCCCCCTGCCATTTCCTTTGCCATTCTATCTGCCATTCCATCTGCCATTTCCTTTGCCATTCTATCTGCCATTCCATCTGCCATTTCCTTTGCCATTCTATCTGCCATTCCCTTTGCCATTCCATCTGCCATTTCCTTTGCCATTCTATCTGCCATTCCCTTTGCCATTCCATCTGCAATTTCCTTTGCCATTCCATCTGAAATTCCCCCTGCCATTTTCTTTGCTATTCCATCTGCCATTCCATCTGCCATTTCCTTTGCCATTCCATCTGCCATTCCATCTGAAATTCCCCCTGCCATTTCCTTTGCCATTCCACCTGGCATTCCATCTGCCATTTTCTTTGCCATTTCCCCTGCCATTTCCTTTGCTATTCCACCTGGCATTCCATCTGCCATTTTCTTCGCCATTCCCCCTGCCATTTCCTTTGCCATTCCATCTGGCATTCCATCTGAAATTCCCCCTGCCATTTCCTTTGCCATTCCATCTGGCATTCCATCTGAAATTCCCCCTGCCATTTCCTTTGCCATTCCATCTGCCATTCCATATGAAATTCCCCCTGCCATTTCCTTTGCCATTCCATCTGCCATTTTCTTTGCCATTCCATCTGCCATTTTCTTTGCCATTCCATCTAAAATTCCATCTAAAATTCCCCTGCCATTTCCTTTGTCATTCCATCTGCCATTCCATCTGCCATTTTCTTTGCCATTCCATCTGCCATTTCCTTTGCCATTCCATCTCCCATTCCATCTGCCATTCCATCTGCCATTTTCTTTGCCATTCCCCCTGCCATTTCCTTTGCCATTCCATCTGGCATTCCATCTGAAATTCCCCCTGCCATTTCCTTTGCCATTCCATCTGGCATTCCATCTGAAATTCCCCCTGCCATTTCCTTTACCATTCTATCTGCCATTCCATATGAAATTCCCCCTGCCATTTCCTTTGCCATTCCACCTGGCATTCCATCTGCCATTTTCTTTGCCATTTCCCCTGCCATTTCCTTTGCTATTCCACCTGGCATTCCATCTGCCATTTTCTTCGCCATTCCCCCTGCCATTTCCTTTGCCATTCCATCTGGCATTCCATCTGAAATTCCCCCTGCCATTTCCTTTGCCATTACATCTGCCATTCCATCTGAAATTCCCCCTGCCATTTCCTTTGCCATTCCATCTGGCATTCCATCTGAAATTCCCCCTGCCATTTTCTTTGCCATTCCATCTGGCATTCCATCTGAAATTCCCCCTGCCATTTCCTTTACCATTCTATCTGCCATTCCATATGAAATTCCCCCTGCCATTTCCTTTGCCATTCCACCTGGCATTCCATCTGCCATTTTCTTTGCCATTTCCCCTGCCATTTCCTTTGCTATTCCACCTGGCATTCCATCTGCCATTTTCTTTGCCATTCCCCCTGCCATTTCCTTTGCCATTCCATCTGGCATTCCATCTGAAATTCCCCCTGCCATTTCCTTTGCCATTCCATCTGGCATTCCATCTGAAATTCCCCCTGCCATTTCCTTTGCCATTACATCTGCCATTCCATCTGAAATTCCCCCTGCCATTTCCTTTGCCATTCCATCTGGCATTCCATCTGAAATTCCCCCTGCCATTTCCTTTGCCATTCCATCTGCCATTCCATATGAAATTCCCCCTGCCATTTCCTTTGCCATTCCATCTGCCATTTTCTTTGCCATTCCATCTGCCATTTTCTTTGCCATTCCATCTAAAATTCCATCTAAAATTCCCCTGCCATTTCCTTTGTCATTCCATCTGCCATTCCATCTGCCATTTTCTTTGCCATTCCATCTGCCATTTCCTTTGCCATTCCATCTCCCATTCCATCTGCCATTCCATCTGCCATTTTCTTTGCCATTCCCCCTGCCATTTCCTTTGCCATTCCATCTGGCATTCCATCTGAAATTCCCCCTGCCATTTCCTTTGCCATTCCATCTGGCATTCCATATGAAATTCCCCCTGCCATTTCCTTTACCATTCTATCTGCCATTCCATATGAAATTCCCCCTGCCATTTCCTTTGCCATTCCACCTGGCATTCCATCTGCCATTTTCTTTGCCATTTCCCCTGCCATTTCCTTTGCTATTCCACCTGGCATTCCATCTGCCATTTTCTTTGCCATTCCCCTGCCATTTCCTTTGCCATTCCATCTGGCATTCCATCTGAAATTCCCCCTGCCATTTCCTTTGCCATTCCATCTGGCATTCCATCTGAAATTCCCCCTGCCATTTCCTTTGCCATTACATCTGCATTCCATCTGAAATTCCCCCTGCCATTTCCTTTGCCATTCCATCTGCATTCCATCTGAAATTCCCCCTGCCATTTCCTTTGCCATTCCATCTGGCATTCCATATGAAATTCCCCCTGCCATTTCCTTTACCATTCTATCTGCCATTCCATATGAAATTCCCCCTGCCATTTCCTTTGCCATTCCACCTGGCATTCCATCTGCCATTTTCTTTGCCATTTCCCCTGCCATTTCCTTTGCTATTCCACCTGGCATTCCATCTGCCATTTTCTTTGCCATTCCCCCTGCCATTTCCTTTGCCATTCCATCTGGCATTCCATCTGAAATTCCCCCTGCCATTTCCTTTGCCATTCCATCTGGCATTCCATCTGAAATTCCCCCTGCCATTTCCTTTGCCATTACATCTGCCATTCCATCTGAAATTCCCCCTGCCATTTCCTTTGCCATTCCATCTGGCATTCCATCTGAAATTCCCCCTGCCATTTCCTTTGCCATTCCATCTGCCATTCCATCTGAAATTCCCCTTGCCATTTCCTTTGCCATTCCATCTGGCATTCCATCTGAAATTCCCCCTGCCATTTCCTTTGCCATTCCATCTGCCATTCCATATGAAATTCCCCCTGCCATTTCCTTTGCCATTCCATCTGCCATTCCATCTGCCATTCCATCTGCCATTCCATCTGCCATTGCATCTTCCATTTCCTTTGTCATTCATTTGCCATTCCCTCTGCCTTCAGCCTGAGTCTCCCTCCCCTCTCCCCGCCCAAATTCAGATACAGCGACATTGACGAGCAGGGCAATTTCACCACGTCAATCAAGAGCAACCGAGCTCGCTTCCTGACCGTGGCCGACCAGCTGCTCTCCGGCCGAATCTGCATTGCCAGCATGTGCATGGGTGGCGTCAAGGCCTGTCTGTCCATCGCTCTGCGCTACGCCTCCACCCGCCTGACTGTCGGGCCGACTGGCAAATCCGACACTCCAATTCTCACCTACGAGCTGCAGAAGCGGGCCCTGGTTCCGCTGCTGGCCGACACCGTGGCTCTGAATATCGGCCTGGACCAGGTCAAGGACGCGTTTGCTACGGCCAAGACTGAGGCAGAGCACGCCAACCTGGTGACCATGTGCTGCGCTATCAAACCGCTCTGCGGCTGGCATATGGAGCGGGTAGCCAGCATCACTAGGGAGCGATGCGGCGGCCAGGGCTACCTGGCCTGCAATAGGTGAGGAATACGGCTGCAGTTTAAATATTTTCTAAGAAACATATCTGTAATATCTGTAATATTTATAAGAAATAATTTTTTACAATTATACTCTAATGCTTTCTCTTGTCTTGTTTGGCGGGAATTCCATGGTAAATACAAGGAGTTACCATTTTTTCAAGGGGAACAAATACAAGGGGAATCCCATAGTCGGAAATAGGTGGGGAATCCCATAGTCGGAAATATGTGGGGAATCCCATAGTCGGAAATATGTGGGGAATCCCATAGTCGGAAATAGGTGGGGAATCCCATAGTCGGAAATAGGTGGGGAATCCTATAGTCGGAAATAGGTGGGGAATCCCATAGTCGGAAATAGGTGGGGAATCCCATAGTCGGAAATAGGTGGGGAATCCCATAGTCGGAAATAGGTGGGGAATTCCATAGTCGGAAATACGTGGAGAATCCCATAGCGGGAATCCATGGGGAATCCCGTAGCCGGAAATCCGTGGGGAATCCCGTAGCCGGGAGTCCGTGGAGAATCCCGTAGCCGGAAATCCATGGGGAATCCTGTTGCCGGAAATCCGTGAGGAATCTCGTAGCCAGGAATCCGTTGGGAATCCCGTAGCCGGGAGTCCGTGGGGAATCCCGTAGCCGGAAATCCGTGAGGAATCCCGTAGCCGGAAATCCGTGAGGAATCTCGTAGCCGGAAATCCGTGAGGAATCCTGTTGCCGGAAATCCGTGAGGAATCCAGTAGCTAATAATCCGTTGGGAATTCCGTAACTGGGAATCCGTGGAGAATCCCGTAGCTGGGAATCCGTGGGGAATCCCATACCCGGGAATCCGTGTGAAATCTGTGAGAATTCTCATCCTGGACGTCCCGCAAATATCAAATTTATCAAATTTCTCCCACTTTGTCAAGGTTCGGCACCTACATCGGCAACGCCCACGCCGCCCTCACCGCCGAGGGCGACAACTCGGTGCTGATGCAGAAAGTGGCCAAAGAGCGCCTGTCGCTATTCAAGCCAACCAAGCCGGCTTCAGTTGCTAAGGACGCCAGCGCAGTGAACGATCCGGCCTTCCTCGAAGCCGTCCTAGCGTCGCACGAGACGCGCCTAAATGGCGCCCTAGTTGGCGCGCTAGGCAAAGCTGGCGCCTCCGGTTTGTTTCAAGCCTGGATGTGCGAACTCAGCGACGAGGTGCAAGAAGCCGCCAAGATGTACGGCTACAGACTCACCGCCGAGGCGGTGGCCAAGGCTGTCGCCGACTTGCCCGAAGGCTCGCCCGGTCGCGAACTGCTGTCCAGCATCCGGCATCTGTATCTGTTGAACTGCGTCGAGCGTCATCTCGGCTCAATTATGAGCACCGGACTCATCTCGCCTGAGCAGGGCGCCGCCGTCTCCAAGGCTGCCAGGCGGCTGTGCAGCACCATCGACACCAGGGCGGTGGTGGACGCGTTCGATCTGAGCCCGAAGCTGCTGTCCGCCCCCATTGCCGCCGACTGGGTGGCTTACAATGTCGGCGACAACCGGGGCGAGGTGGTCGGTTGAGAAGCCTTCGATAGCGAATTCATTGAACTTCACCATAATTTTATTGCTTATATATGATCACTTATATAGTTTCCGCCAGACGTAAAAATTCAACTCTACTTCCGGTTTTTCTAAGATATCTGGGGAATTCCCTTCGTGGGAAATCCTGAGAAATTCCCTTCTTGGGAAATCCTGAGGAATTCCCTTTTGTTGGAAATCCTGAGGAATTCCTTCCGTAGGAAATCCTAGGGAATTTCCGTACTGGAAAATCCTGGAAAATTACCGTCGTGGGAAACCCCTAGGGAATTCCCGTTCTCGGAAATCCTGGGGAATTCTTTTCGTGGAAAATTTGAGGAATTCCCGTTGTGAAAAATTATTGGGAATTCCCGTCGTAGAAATTGTGGGGATTTCCCATACCGGGCTATCCTGGGGAATTCCCGTCAAGGTGAATCAGTGGCAGTTACCGACGTTTGGGAATTCCATTTTGTAGGAAATTTTCGGGGGATGGGAATTCCTGTCAGGCAATTTTAAATGAATTCACGTTCTACAAAATTGCGTAAATTTTTCTGAAAGTTAATAAAATAATTTTTTAGGTAAAAGAATTTAATCTTTTTTTAGAATAGTTAATTGGCATAGTAACTCTTTATAAAAAATTTATTATTAAGTAAATAAATTGAGAAATGACTTCGCTTCTATCTTACTGTTAAACCATTTATTTGTAAAGATCTATCTTAATTATTTTTTGTCTCTAACTCCGGCTCGTGAAATGTCATTTGAGATAATGAGAGCTACAATGCTCAGGGCATGCTACACTATAGAGATGGCTTCAATGGCGATGGCTGAGCATATTTTCTATTAGTTGCGAATTGCTACAACAGGGCCGCTCTCGTTTCTCCCTGATCCCTGATCCCCCTATCCAGGCTCATTTCGTTTATGCCATGGCTGTTGTGTGCGCGCCATCGTACACCGCCTCACGCTCAGTTGCTCTCTGGAAGGGTCGGCCTATCGTTAATCCGCTCGAGCTGTTTCTGTGTGTGACAGGCCCGGGGCTCTCTGCCTGTTTGCTTTATAGCCGAGTTTCTATTCAGAAGTACTTTAGACCTTTTGCTAGCTATATATTCGCCATTTGAGATGGGTGGGGTGAGAGGGATTCTAGGCGAAATTTCTCAAATTTGAGATAAGTCTTCGGTGATGCTGAATTTGTATTTATGCTGGAAATAGCTTTTCTGCCACGTCTGGCTTCACTGTGCTAAGCTAAATGGGTCAGACCTGTTTGCTTAATGCTATCTTTGACGATTCTGACTGCCAGTAAAGCTGCTCTAGGAATGAAGGCTGTCCTATAAATCTCTGTAGATTTATGCTGTCTTCTAGATCTCTGTAGATTTCTACTGTCTTCTAGATCTCTGTAGATTTCTACTGTCTTCTAGATCTCTGTAGATTTATGCTGTCTTCTAGATCTCTGTAGATTTCTACTGTCTTCTAGATCTCTGTAGATTTCTACTGTCTTTTAGATCTCTGTAGATTTATGCTGTCTTATAGATCTCTGTAGATTTCTACTGTCTTATAGATCTCTGTAGATTTCTACTGTCTTCTAGATCTCTGTAGATTTCTACTGTCTTCTAGATCTCTGTAGATTTCTACTGTCTTGTAGATCTCTGTAGATTTATGCTGTCTTCTAGATCTCTGTAGATTTCTACTGTCTTCTAGATCTCTGTAGATTTCTACTGTCTTTTAGATCTCTGTAGATTTCTACTGTCTTATAGATCTCTGTAGATTTATGCTGTCTTATAGATCTCTGTAGATTTCTACTGTCTTATAGATCTCTGTAGATTTCTACTGTCTTATAGATCTCTGTAGATTTATGCTGTCTTCTAGATCTCTGTAGATTTCTACTGTCTTTTAGATCTCTGTAGATTTATGCTGTCTTATAGATCTCTGTAGATTTATGCTGTCTTATAGATCTCTGTAGATTTATGCTGTCTTCTAGATCTCTGTAGATTTATGCTGTCTTCTAGATCTCTGTAGATTTCTACTGTCTTGTAGATCTCTGTAGATTTCTACTGTCTTATAGATCTCTGTAGATTTCTACTGTCTTATAGATCTCTGTAGATTTCTACTGTCTTATAGATCTCTGTAGATTTCTACTGTCTTCTAGATCTCTGTAGATTTCTACTGTCTTATAGATCTCTGTAGATTTCTACTGTCTTCTAGATCTCTGTAGATTTCTACTGTCTTATAGATCTCTGTAGATTTCTACTGTCTTCTAGATCTCTGTAGATTTCTACTGTCTTATAGATCTCTAGATTTCTACTGTCTTATAGATCGCTGTAGATTTCTACTGTCTTATAGATCTCTGTAGATTTCTACTGTCTTCTAGATCTCTGTAGATTTCTACTGTCTTATAGATCTCTGTAGATTTCTACTGTCTTATAGATCTCTGTAGATTTATGCTGTCTTCTAGATCTCTGTAGATTTCTACTGTCTTATAGATCTCTGTAGATTTCTACTGTCTTCTAGATCTCTGTAGATTTCTACTGTCTTCTAGATCTCTGTAGATTTCTACTGTCTTATAGATCTCTAGATTTCTACTGTCTTATAGATCGCTGTAGATTTCTACTGTCTTATAGATCTCTAGATTTCTACTGTCTTATAGATCGCTGTAGATTTCTACTGTCTTATAGATCTCTAGATTTCTACTGTCTTCTAGATCTCTGTAGATTTCTACTGTCTTATAGATCTCTAGATTTCTACTGTCTTATAGATCGCTGTAGATTTCTACTGTCTTCTAGATCTCTGTAGATTTCTACTGTCTTATAGATCTCTAGATTTCTACTGTCTTCTAGATCTCTGTAGATTTCTACTGTCTTATAGATCTCTAGATTTCTACTGTCTTATAGATCGCTGTAGATTTCTACTGTCTTCTAGATCTCTGTAGATTTCTACTGTCTTATAGATCTCTGTAGATTTCTACTGTCTTATAGATCTCTGTAGATTTATGCTGTCTTCTAGATCTCTGTAGATTTCTACTGTCTTCTAGATCTCTGTAGATTTCTACTGTCTTTTAGATCTCTGTAGATTTATGCTGTCTTATAGATCTCTGTAGATTTCTACTGTCTTATAGATCTCTGTAGATTTCTACTGTCTTCTAGATCTCTGTAGATTTCTACTGTCTTCTAGATCTCTGTAGATTTCTACTGTCTTGTAGATCTCTGTAGATTTATGCTGTCTTCTAGATCTCTGTAGATTTCTACTGTCTTCTAGATCTCTGTAGATTTCTACTGTCTTTTAGATCTCTGTAGATTTCTACTGTCTTATAGATCTCTGTAGATTTATGCTGTCTTATAGATCTCTGTAGATTTCTACTGTCTTATAGATCTCTGTAGATTTCTACTGTCTTATAGATCTCTGTAGATTTATGCTGTCTTCTAGATCTCTGTAGATTTCTACTGTCTTTTAGATCTCTGTAGATTTATGCTGTCTTATAGATCTCTGTAGATTTATGCTGTCTTATAGATCTCTGTAGATTTATGCTGTCTTCTAGATCTCTGTAGATTTATGCTGTCTTCTAGATCTCTGTAGATTTCTACTGTCTTGTAGATCTCTGTAGATTTCTACTGTCTTGTAGATCTCTGTAGATTTCTACTGTCTTATAGATCTCTGTAGATTTCTACTGTCTTATAGATCTCTGTAGATTTCTACTGTCTTCTAGATCTCTGTAGATTTCTACTGTCTTATAGATCTCTGTAGATTTCTACTGTCTTCTAGATCTCTGTAGATTTCTACTGTCTTATAGATCTCTGTAGATTTCTACTGTCTTCTAGATCTCTGTAGATTTCTACTGTCTTATAGATCTCTAGATTTCTACTGTCTTATAGATCGCTGTAGATTTCTACTGTCTTATAGATCTCTGTAGATTTCTACTGTCTTCTAGATCTCTGTAGATTTCTACTGTCTTATAGATCTCTGTAGATTTCTACTGTCTTATAGATCTCTGTAGATTTATGCTGTCTTCTAGATCTCTGTAGATTTCTACTGTCTTATAGATCTCTGTAGATTTCTACTGTCTTCTAGATCTCTGTAGATTTCTACTGTCTTCTAGATCTCTGTAGATTTCTACTGTCTTATAGATCTCTAGATTTCTACTGTCTTATAGATCGCTGTAGATTTCTACTGTCTTATAGATCTCTAGATTTCTACTGTCTTATAGATCGCTGTAGATTTCTACTGTCTTATAGATCTCTAGATTTCTACTGTCTTCTAGATCTCTGTAGATTTCTACTGTCTTATAGATCTCTAGATTTCTACTGTCTTATAGATCGCTGTAGATTTCTACTGTCTTCTAGATCTCTGTAGATTTCTACTGTCTTATAGATCTCTGTAGATTTCTACTGTCTTATAGATCTCTGTAGATTTCTACTGTCTTATAGATCTCTGTAGATTTCTACTGTCTTATAAATAGCTCCAGATCAAATGCAATCCTTGATTTTTTAGATAAAAAATGATTTTTATTATCACCGCAGTGTATTTCCAGAAAATCGGCCCCCTAAAAATTACACAATCCTTGAGTTTTACGTCCTGTTATACTACAGTGATTCTTGGATCTATCTATCTCTATAGATCCTGTAGGCTGTCTTATAGATCCATTTATAGGTCCCAATCGTCTTAAAGATGTCCTTAAATTTTTTTTTAATTGTCGATTGCTACTATAAACAAAACTCCCACATCCCCCCAGTCTCCGCCCCGAGCTTCATCCAGACGGCCGCAAGGCGACGGCCGGCTGCGTCAAATTCGAATCGACAATTTTCTGAAGCGACAGCCGGACACAGGCGGCGGACTCGGCGTCTCCTCGGGCTCCAGCCGGCAGGTGCGCATCACCGACATGCGCGGCGTTGTCGTGGTGGAAGACCTGTACCGCTACAAGGAGGTACTGAGAGCTCCGGAGCGATGGAGCCCGGGTCAGCTGCTGGACACTCTGAATAAGCTAGCAGCCAAGCAGCCTAGCAGGGAGCTGCTCAAACTCACCAAGATTGGCGCTCACGTGAAACGATTGACCAACCATCCGGATGCTGAAGTTGCCAGGGCGGCTAGCGCCATCTGCGACTCCTGGCTGGCTCATTTTATCGAAGTTCAGAGCCGTCAGCAGCTGGACGTGGCCTGCGACGCCGCTTGTACAGAGCAGCGAAGGCGGACCCGACAGCTGCTGGCTGCTGCGTTGAGCTGCTCGGAGGACTCGCCAGCCGCTGTCGGCATTGAGCGACAGCTGTTCTTTAATTACCGCAGCTTAGTTGGTCATAATTATTGGCAAGCGGCCAGGCGGCTGACGGCTAAACTGAGGTCGGATGCCAGCCTGCGGGCGGCTGCCACTGCTGCTGACGCCGACTATAAGGGGCTTCTGGCTGCTCTGACTGGTTGACAAGTTTGCTAATGCTTTAATTATATTGCGCTCCGAAATCCAATGTTACTTTTATCATTTGTCTGTTTATTGCAGTGCATTTAAATTGAAATACAATACAAATAATACAATTTAATACGAACTTGGTTGCTTTCATTTTTTTCATTATGCTGTCTGGATTTGTGTCAATTTTTCAACTGGACATTTCCTCTTCCTTTATTACCTTCCTCCCTTCCCTACTCCCCTTCCTTTATTACCTTCCTCCCTTCCCTACTCCCCTTCCTTTATTACCTTCCTCCCTTCCCTAATCCCCTTCCTTTATTACCTCCCGCCTTCCCTCTTCCCCTTCCTTTATTACCTTCCTCCCTTCCCTCTTCCCCTTCCTTTATTACCTTCCTCCCTTCCCTCTTCCCCTTCCTTTATTACCTTCCTCCCTTCCCTCTTCCCCTTCCTTTATTACCTCCCGCCTTCCCTCTTCCCCTTCCTTTATTACCTTCCTCCCTTCCCTCTTCCCCTTCCTTTATTACCTTCCTCCCTTCCGTCTTCCCCTTCCTTTATTACCTTCCTCCCTTCCCTCTTCCCCTTCCTTTATTACCTTCCTCCCTTCCCTCTTCCCCTTCCTTTATTACCTTCCTGGGTCCCTCTTCCCCTTCCTTTATTACCTTCCCCCCTTCCCTCTTCCCCTTCCTTTATTACCTTCCCCCCTTCCCTCTTCCCCTTCCTTTATTACCTTCCCCTTCCCTCTTCCCCTTCCTTTATTACCTTCCTGGGTCCCTCTTCCCCTCTTCCCTTTCCTTCTTCCCCTCTTCCCCTCTTCCCCTCTTCCCCTCTTCCCTTTCCTTCCCCTCTTCTCTTCCATCTCCCCTCTTCCCCTCCTCTCATCCTCTGTCCATTCCCTCCTCCCCCCTTCCCTTCCTTTCTCCCACTCTTTCCACCCCTCCCAGTTTCTAACCCCAGCAGTTATCATTACTAAAGTACATAATTTTTCATATTTCCTGGCCACCGCCGCCCAGCCGAACTCCTCGACAAAGCTGCCGCCGAAGCGACCAGCCGAGGCTCTCAAAGACGAAAGCAACACCGACAGCGAAACCGGCAGCGAAACTTCTGCTTCAAAAGCGAAACGATCTCGTCCTGTAGACAGTCGGTCCTCTTCAACGGCAAAGAGTTCCTCTGCCAATAGCAGTTTTCACAGGCACTTATCTGCTGTGCTCACCGACTCGGAGACCAGCACTCTGCGCGATGGCCAGTGCCTCTCAGCCAGCCTTGAACTGCCCGGCTTTGTCGGCGAGCAGGCCTATTTCTACAAGCTGCCCCGGTGTCTTGACGAACTGAAAACCCGACTAGCCTCCGACTCTGACAGTTTGTCAGCTGATTTTGTCAGCTTTCTCAGGCCAGCAGCTGAGGCGGCGGCTGGCCTGGGTGACAGATGGAGCAGTTTGCTGAGCCTGCTCACTGGCTACAGAGATTTGACACTGTGCGACCGGCGGCCTGGGCCAGAGAGTGCCGACAGGATCCGCCTGTGCTACTGTCTGCACCTGCTCAACCACCTGTATCAGACACGGCGTCTGGTGCTTAGGAATAACTCTTCATCATCAGCTGCGGATCCTGAGAGTCTGCGCGATCAAGGCTTCGCCAGGCCCAGGGTTCTCTTGCTGCTTCCAGTCAGGGAGTCGGCATTGAAAGCCGTGGAAACTTTAATCTCCCTGCTGCCGGCCGGAGCTCTGGTCAGTCATCGGGCTCGGTTCCTTCGCGAGTTTCGCTGCAGTTCGGCTTCATCAGACTCGGACAGGCGACGCGGCAAGAAGCCGCCAGATTTTGAGGAACTGTTCGGCGCCAACTCTGATGACGATTTCCGATTGGGTATCGCCGTTGCCAAGCGGACATTGAAGTTGTACACGCCGTTTCTGGCTTCGGATCTTATTGTTGCCTCGCCTCTGGGCCTGGCGGATATTGTGGCTGAGCAGCCGCGCCTGCTGAGCTCTCTGGAGCTGCTGATCATCGATCAGGCCGACTCGATTGCTGCTCAGAACTGGTGCCGAGTGCTCGACATTGTTGAGGCTGCCAACCGGATACCGGAGGACACTGGCGAGGCTGATCTGTTCCGGTGTCGGCTCTGGTGCGTTTGCTTGCTGACTGACTGACTGACTGACTGACTGACTGACTGACTGACTGACTGACTGACTGACTGACTGACTGACTGACTGACTGACTGACTGACTGACTGACTGACTGACTGACTGACTGACTGACTGACTGACTGACTGACTGACTGACTGACTGACTGACTGACTGACTGACTGACTGACTGACTGACTGACTGACTGACTGACTGACTGACTGACTGACTGACTGACTGACTGACTGACTGACTGACTGACTGACTGACTGACTGACTGACTGACTGACTGACTGACTGACTGACTGACTGACTGACTGACTGACTGACTGACTGACTGACTGACTGACTGACTGACTGACTGACTGACTGACTGACTGACTGACTGACTGACTGACTGACTGACTTCACCTGACCTCACCTGACCTCACCTGACCTCACCTGACCTCACCTGACCTCACCTGACCTCACCTGACCTCACCTCACCTGACCTCACCTCACCTGATCTGATAGACACTAAGACAGACAGACTGGCCTAACTAACTAATCCCACGTACCACCTCTCAGGTACCTGGAAGGCCGAGCCAGCCTGTACCGGCAGACAGTCTGCCTGTCTGGCGTCCGCTTCCCAGAGCTGAGCGGCCTGTTTGGCGGCCACATGCGCAACTGGCGCGGCAAGCTGGCTCTGAGGCCGCACTACGCCGGTCTGTACGGCGAAGCCGGTCTGCTTGGCGGCCCGCTGGCGTCCGTCGGCGCCGGGCCCCTGGCCGTCCGGTTCGTCCAGTTCGCTTCGTCCGGCCCGGCCGAGGCTTCGACGGCTCGTCTGGCCGCTTTCCGTCGGCGCCTGTTGCCATGGCTACGCGAGGGCCAGCGCCTGATCCGGGTGCTGGTTTACGCGCCCAGCTACCTGGACTGGGCGGACCTGAGGGCGGAGCTGCGCAAGGAGAGCTTGGACTTTTGCGCGATCAGCGAGTACACGCCCGCGAATAAGGCTGCCAGGTTCGGGCTGGGGAAGGAATGAGGGTGAATGCTTTTCCAGTGTCCGGCAGGCTAGATAGAGGTTGAGATTTCAATCTTGAATGAAGATATTTCAAATCTCAGGGGTGAGATTACAAATCTCAGGGTGAGATTACAAATCTCAGGGGTGAGATTACAAATCTCAGGGTGAGATTGCAAATCCCAAGGAGATATTTTAAATCTCAGGGTGAGATAACAAATCTCAGGGAAAGATTGCAAATCTCAATGAGATATTTCAAATCTAAGTGTGGGATTTAAATCTCAAGGTGAGATTTCAAATTTCAGGGTGAGATTACAAATCTCAAGGAGGGATTGCAAATCTCAATGTGATATTTCAAATCTAAGTGTGGGATTCAAATCTCAGGGTGAGATTTCAAATCTCAAGGAAAGATATCAAATCTTAGTGTGAGATTTCAAACCTCAGGGTAAGATCAGGTGTTGATTTTGAGTGATTTTTCTAGGGATTATCTAGGGATCTAGGGATTAGATTTTAAATGTTGAGGGCGAGATTTTTAGCAGGATGGATATTTTCATTTAGAAGTGTTCTTTTTCTGCCTTAAGAGTAAAGATGTTTTTATCTAAAAGTGAGGTCTGAATTTTTCGGGTTGGGAATTTTAAGAATTTTTGAGTTTTTTATTAAGAGGGATTTTAATCTGGCATTTTTATTAAAGTAATTTGAGATTTTTCAGGATTAAGGATTTATAATCAATAAGGATGCCAAACAGCTTAAGATTCTCACATAATTTGGGATTACTTGATCTTGGGGTGAGATTTATAAATCTTTGGGTGAGATTTGAAAATTTGTTATAGAGTGAGATTCTAGAATCTATAGGGTGAGATTCGAAAGTCTCTGTGTGAGATTTGAAAGTCTCTAGGTGAGATTTAAGAATATATGGGGTTTCTAAAGTCTCTAGGATGAGATTTGAAAATCTGTTATAGGGTGAGATTTGAAAGTCTCTAGAATTAGATTTGAAAGTCTCTAGAATGAGATTTGAAAGTCTTTGGATGAGATTTTAAAATATTCGATATATGGGGTGAGATTTAAAAGTATATTATAGGGTGAGATTTGAAAATATATTATAGGGTGAGATTTGAAAATCTATCGGGTGAGATTTGAAAATCTATCGGGTGAGATTTGAAAATCTATCGGGTGAGATTTGAAAGTCTCTGGGTGAGATTTGTAAATATATGGGGTGAGATTTAAAAATATATGGGGTGAAATTTGAAAGTCTCTAGAATGAGATTTGAAAGTCTCTAGAATGAGATTTGAAAGTCTTTAGGTGAGATTTTCTCTTAAAATTGTTTAATTCGACTCCAAACAATATTAGTAAAGAGTAGTCAACCCCGACCTGCTCTCTGCAGCTACCAAGGCCTGTTTCGCGAAGGCCAGGTTCGAATCCTACTCTACTCTGAGCGCTACCATTTCTACCACCGGCAGCGGCTGAGAGGCATCCACAACCTGCTGTTCTACGGGCCCCCGACTCACCCGGCCTTCTTTGAGGAGCTCTGCCGCCTGGCTCTCGCCGACGCCGCGCCTGCCGCCCCCGCCTGCGCCATTCTGGTTGACAGCGCCACCGATTGGCACTCGGTGGCTCCTCTGTGCGGCCCGAGGCGGGCGGGGGAGCTGGCCAGGGCCGGTCCCGTGTGACCCGCCTGTCCTACTGATCTGCTGGGACTTCCTTGACTCTATAGGATTTGTTTAGCATTGGAGTGTTTTGGGATTTCTAGCAGCAAATTGGAATCTTTTAGGGATTTGGATTTTATAGGGATTTGGGATTTTATAAGATTTCTGGATCTTTAAGGGATTTTGGGATCTTATAGGGATTCGGGATCTTATTAGGATTTGGAATCTTTCAGGGATTTGGGATCCTATTCAGATTTGGGATTTTATACGGATTTGGATTTGGATCCTACATGTATAGGACTCATTGTATCGATTTGGGATTTTTAAGGGATTTGGGATCTTATAGCGACTAGGGATCTTATAGGGATTTCGGATCTTTTAGGGATTTGGGATCTTATAGGGATTTCGGATCTTATAGGGATTTGGGATCTTATATGATTTCTTTTCTTGGGATGTTAAGTAAATATGGATTTCAGCAGTAGGGATTTATAATCAGCATGGATGCCAAAATAAGTTGAGATTCTCACATAATTTGGGATTCCTTGATCCGCGATTTTAGGAAAATTTAGGTATTTTCATTGATAAGTTTAGGATCCGCAGCCTCAGTTGACGGGTGACTCCTATCAAGACAGTTTAATTATTTGGAAAAAGATGTTTGTCCTTTAAAATGCACTGCTCCAAGTTCTGTAGAAAGCATTTGACAGTAAAAAGTATACTAATTATTATGACTGATTCGGGAAACTGCATTTTTCGCATAAAGAATTGAAAAAACTTGCCTTATTATCCGTATTTTTGTGTTCATTATTTCTTAATTTTTTTGACATAATACATGTTTGCTCAAGGACACAAATTGCTCCAGTGGGTCAAAGCATTAGACTCACGACTGAAAGGTCGGGGGTTCGATTCTCAACCTACTCGGAACAATTTGTGTCCTTGAGCAAGACACTTAACTCTGCAATGCTTCAGTTCACCCAGCTGTAAAATGGGTGCCAGCATTAGCTGGGGTAACTGAGTGTGTGGCGACCCCCCAGTCCTTGGACTGAACAGCCGTACGCAGCCTTCAGATGCGCCGCGCAATAGCTGCGGCTGAGCTGTCGGTTGCACATCTGCACATTAGGGAAGGTGTAATCAGATATTATTATTATTATCATTATTGTTGACATACATGTAGAATGTAGATACAAAGAGGGCCAGCGCCTGTAAAAGTTAAGCAGAGGTGGCCGCGGTTAGTACATCACTTACGCAGCCCCCCTGAATTCAGCCATTTTGTGAGCAATTGTCAATGCTCACAGTTCACCCACTGCCACGGAACTGCACTCGACAATAGCCGGGGTCAGAATACAGGCTTTGAAATTCTCTACTTGATTGTTTTCTTAACAGTAGAACTACCAAGAATGGGGATTTCCCCTGGTGTCCATAGTCGCCTGCATGGTGTCACCTGTCGAAGTTCCAGAAGCAGAAATCAGAGCTGATGCAGACAGGTGGTCAACGCTGATAAAATTTGAAGGCTTTAATTGGCAAGACCGCACTGAGGGGTGTATTGAATACACTGGCGCTTAAGGGAAAAAATCCGACCTTCTGGCAGAACTGTTGAATATCTCTAGACGGTCCGGTGGGCTGGCTACAATTGATTCTTGTTTGAGAAGGTGCGCAACAAAAATTTAACCCGTGTTCTTGAATTTCCTAAGTCTATGAGAGAGTGCAGCTTAGAATTGCGAGCTTGATTACGCGATTCAGCTGTATCGAAATAATCCATAAGCCGAAGCCAAGAATTGGAATACATTGCATTTTTACGCGTATATTTTGCAATGAAATATGCAAAGTTATTGTCTGTTAACGGTTTAATCTCCAAGTTTAAAAACTGTATTTTAGGTACATTCCATTTTATTATTGTGTTGCAATTTTGTCTGAGATATGCGCAATTGTATTGGGCGAATGGGATGGGGAAGTTGAGATCCCATCTCATAGTGTATTGGGAGAATGGGATGGGGAAGTGAGATCCCATCCCACGGTGTATTGGGAGAATCAGCTGAGAAAGTGAGATCCCATCCCATAGTGTATTGGGAAAATGGGATGGGGAAGTGAGATCCCATCTCATAGTGTATTGGGAGAATGGGATGGGGAAGTGAGATCCCATCCCATAGTGTATTGGGAGAATGGGATGGGGAAGTGAGATCCCATACCATCAAGTGTTTGGATTGAGGGAAGTGAGATCCCATTGTGTATTAGGACAGAATCAGCAATATGAGCTGAGATCCCATTAGCAATATGAGTCTATTGCCTCCTCCACGTGGTAAATTGTGATTAATTACTGGCATGCACAGAATCAGGGGGGGGGGACAAAGTCTCTCATTCGCTGATTAATTACCGCCGGCTCTCTAATCTCCAAAACACGATCCATTAATCCTTAATCCCTTCGGCTAGCCCTTCAGCAGAGTCGCCTGTGCCGCCATGCCGCAGCCCTCGGACACTGTCCGCTTGTACCTGCGCTGCTGTTTCGTCCGGTTGCTGGCCCGCTGCTGCTGCAGGCAGCCCACCTGGTCCTCAGTTGACTGCAGCGGCAGGTCGTCCTTCCCCCCTGCCGATCCCGCAGGCGGCTCGTCCGAGTCCAGCATGCCCGTGAGCTCGGAGGACTCTACGCTGCTCAAGGTCGGCATCGAGTTGGCCCGCATCATCTGGCCGAGATGGCCGTCCAGCTGCAGTTGGCGGACAAATCGCAGGACGTCCTGGCCGTCCGTGAGCAGCAGCGGCTGGTCCATGGCGACCACGGTCTCCGGACAGATCGAGTGCCGGTCCTCGCGTAGGCGACTCACGGCTGACTGCATCTCCTTCCACAGGTCCGAGTGGTCTGGGGGGGGGGGGTTATCAGTGCCGGTTAGATAAAAAGATAATGAGAGTTGAAGTCGGTCAGATCAAAGGATAGGGAGATGGGAGAGTGAAGCGGTCTCAGATCAAAAGACAAGGATCGAGAGTGAGGCGGTCAGATCAATTGGATCGAGAGTGAAGCGGTAATATCAAAAGATAAGGATCGAGAGTGAGGCGGTCAGATCAAAAGGATCG
The DNA here is from genome assembly GCA_002269645.1 of Macrostomum lignano. Lineage (NCBI taxonomy): Eukaryota > Metazoa > Platyhelminthes > Macrostomidae > Macrostomum > Macrostomum lignano. Next base: position 93,769 of record NIVC01000930.1, on the reverse strand, counting down.
AGAGTGAAGCGGTAATATCAAAAGGATCGAGAGTGAGGCGGTCAGATCAAAAGAAAAGGATCGAGAGTGAGGCGGTCAGATCAAAAGAAAAGGATCGAGAGTGAGGCGATCAGATCAAAAGATAAGGATCGAGAGTGAGGCGATCAGATCAAAGATAAGGATCGAGAGTGAGGCGGTAAGATCAAAGATAAGGATCGAGAGTGAGGCGGTAAGATCAAAGATAAGGATCGAGAGTGAGGCGGTAAGATCAAAAGTAAAAAAAGAGAAGTGCGTGCGACAGATCAAACGGCTGGAAGAGTCGGGTATCTAGGTGATTTTCAGTAGTCTCTTAAGAAATCAGTTAATGTGTGGGCGTAATTTTTGAGAACTTTCAGAGTTTGAGCGAATTTGGTGGCTTATTTTCAATTTTATTGATCTCCGCTCACGTGAATGTAAAATCGTGGCTGCAGTTGCAATGGAGATCAAGTTAAATAGCGCGATGAGCCTGCGATTGAAACGGTTGCTCAGCTTTATCACTTCATCATCTATTTATGCGCTGAACTGTAATTGTAAAACACGGCCTGTCAATGTATTCCATTGCATCCAGTCCTAGATGTTTGAGAATAATGTGATTTGCAATGACTGGCACATCCTGGAGAGGACATCTTGTGGTATTTTTTATAAGGGAATATGAAAATTGTTTAGAGTATTTTCCTATGAGAATATAAAAACTTTGGGGTATTTTCGGGTATTAATTTGGATATTTCGATTTTTTTCGAGTGCGCTTAGGGGAAGCCCATTTTAAAAATAATTAAAAATGAATAATGAAAGCCTACTGCACCTGGCTTGCCCTCATATTCTGAGGCATAATTACTGACTAACAGTTTCGCACGAGGTAAGGGCCACTTAGTCTGAAGGAGCTGCTGCTGCTGCAGCTGGGCCCCAGCCACTTTGCCATCTATAATGTCACAGTGTACACAAATGTGAGGCAGAGGCGAAGGATACAGCCTGGTTATTCCTGCATTCGATCGGATATGGAGACTCGGATGTGAGCTGGCGGAGAAGTGCTGCGCTGCTCCTGCGTGATTCGATCTATCTATCTATCTATCTATCTATCTATCTATCTATCTATCTTCTATCTGTATATACTAAAGTTGGTGCGATGTTTGTGTGTTTGTTTGTCTGTTGCATAACTCCTCCTAGAATACTTGCAACTCAGCGTTGAAACTTATATTGGAAAACTGCAAATTTACCGAGGATGGCTTTAGGCTATTTTAATATTGCATTTTTACATTTTAAGATCCCTAAAAAAGCAGAAAACGGTGGTCTTGACCTTTGATAATCTTAATTGTCCCCTCTTTCTGCTTGGAGCTGAAAATTTGCATGAATTTTGAGTGATTGCGCCACAACTGTCTCCTATCTCTACAGTGTATTTTCTCTCCAGTGGGGGATGGTCGCATTCTCAGTGGCTGCGTGTGTACAATCGGACCCTAGCTCACTGGCTGATTGTATAGATAGACAATTGCGCAACGATATGTGTTCTGATTTTCAATAGGCTGCCCTGTGTAGTTTTGGACAGTTAAATTCAATGAATAAACTTGCGAGCCTCCCTCTGCTGCAGGCAGTGAACGTACACTCGATATTTCAATGCTTTAAATCAGAAAGTTTCAAACGCTAACTGTTGCTCGATTTTTGAACTTTGAGAGACGAGACTTTTATTGCTGGAAAGAGCTTGCAGCGCTGAGTTCGGGGATATAAGTTGTTTGCTTTAAATATGATAATAACTAAAAATACAGCATTCAAAAAACGATTTCCATACTTTTGCAAAGATTGTACTTATTTTTGCGACAGGTCAGAGATAAAGTTGGGGGGTTCAACGTCTACTTGCCACTGCGTATTGGAAGGGGGGCGGTCGCTGTGTATTGGATGGTTGATTTAAATTGCGCAATCATTTTGCTAACTTGAACTGAGACTGATACTGGCTGACTGAGAAATCGATTGCTCAATCTGTTGCTTTAAATAGTTCAATTTTTTATTATTGGTGCCTTTCAACACGCAGCTGTGTGTAACTCAAACCCTAACCCTAACCCTAGCCACTGAATCCTGAGAGTTGAGTTCTGTCTGACGAAGTAAATTTCGATTGAGTCCAGTTTCACGGAGAGGATCTTTTGTCTTCAGAGAGGACTTGGATGATGGAACTCGGGTCATGGAATTCAGCTAATGAAGTTCAGGGAATTGAATTCTGGTGATAGGAGTTCTTCCAATGGGAGAGAAAAGAGAGTAGATATGAGAGAGGAGAGATTAGAGATGACATACGGGAGAGGAGAGAAGAGGGAGAGATAAGAGACAGGAGACAGGAGACAGAAGAGGGTACAGACGAAAGACGAGGGAGAAGAGACAAATAAGGGAGTAGGGGTAGAGATGAGATGGGAGAGAGGAGAGAGAAGAGAGTCACGATATCAGTGAAGAGAGGAGAGAGGAGATATGAGAGACTTGAGAGTCTTTGAGCTATGGTCTTTGAAAGGTTTTGTAAAGAATTTGGAGACGATTTGGAAGATAGGGTTCAAGACATGGAATGTCAGTTGATGGATATTTCAGGGAATGGAATTCCGGTGATGGGAGTTCTTCCCCTTTCTCCTCCGAAGGAGGAGTTCCACTCGTCTATCTATCTATCTATATATACTAAAGTTGACGCGTTGTTTGTCTGTCTGTCTGTGTGTCTGTCTGTCATTTCGACAACTCCTCCTTGAATAGTGGCAACTCAGCGTTGAAACTTATATGGGAAGATTGGAAATTATCCGAGGTCGGCTATAGGCTATTTTAATTCTGAAATTTTAATTTCTAAGATCCTCAAAAAAGCAGAAAACTGCTTTTTTGACCCCCAATGACCTTCTTTTGCCACTCTGCCTGGGGCTTCAGCCAGTTTGTAAAAATAGCCACCCCAACCTCCGCCCGCGGGCCGCTGTGTATTGAGGGGTGGTGGGTGCGCGTGTTCTGCGTTCAATGCAAATAAAACCCCCGCGAGTTGAGGGGTTGAGTTAAATTTAATGATTCCCCCGGAACGGGGGGTTGGGCTTGGGCTGAGTGTACATAGCTGTTGTAAACAGATAGAACTGTGCCGAGATTCAATTGGTTTTATTATCGGCCCTGTGTATTAGCTGGGCAGTGAAATTCAATGAATAAACTTGCGAGCTTCTCTAGCAAGCAGTCGGGAAATCGGTAAATTTTAAACGCTAACTGTTCCTCGAGTTTTAAACTTTGAGAGGAGAAACTTATATTGCTGGAAAGATCTTGCAACGCTGAGTTCGGGGATATAAGTTGTTTGCTTTAAATATGAAAAGAAAAAGCACAGCATTTGAAAAAGTATTTCCATACTTTTAACTTTCTGCAAAAATTGTACTCAGTTTTGCGAGACGTAATAGATAAAGTTGGGGGAGGGTTTAACTTCTCACTGCTGCTGTGTATTGGAGGGTTGATTTAGATTTTTGAAAAAGTATTTCCATACTTTTAACTTTCTGCAAAAATTGTACTCAGTTTTGCGAGACGTAATAGTTAAAGTTGGGGGAGGGTTTAACTTCTCACTGCTGCTGTGTATTGGAGGGTTGATTTAGATTGCGCAATGTTTTTGTTAACTTTAACTGAGACTGATACTGACTGACTGTGAAATCGGTTGCGCCATCAATTTGTTTTATTATCTGTGCCTTTCAATAGGCTGCCCTGTGTAATAGCCGGCGTGTGTAATTAATGAATAAACTTGCGAGCCTCTTTGGCAGGCAGTGAACGTACACTCGATATTTCAATGCTTTAAAACGGGAACTTTCAAATGCTTACTGCTCTCCGAGTTCTAAACTTTAAGAGAAGAGACTTATACTGCTGAAAAGATCTTGCAACGCTGAGTTCAAGGATATAAATTGTTTGCTTTAAATATAAAGACTAAAAGCACAGCATAAAAAAACTATTTCCATACTTTTAGCTTTCTGCAAAGATTGTACTCATTTTTAGTTCAATGCCCCCAACAGTTGGGGGTTCAATTTCTAATTGCCACTGCGTATTGAAAAGGGGTCGGTCTCTGTGTACTGGAGGGTTGATTTAAATTGCGCAATCTTTTTGTTAACTTTAACTGAGACTGATACTGACTGACTGAGAAATCTGTTGCGCAATCAATTGATTCAATTGTTTCAATTTTTTTTATTTGGACACGCAGCTGTGTGTAGCTCTAACCCTAACCCTAACCCTAACAATAACCCTAACCAGTGAATCATGATATTTTATTCTTTTTGACGGAGAAAATTTCGATTGAGTCCAGTTTTAAAGAGAGAATTTCGATGGTTATCAGTTTCACGGACAGGATTTCTGTTTCGCTGAGAGGATTTCGATGGTTTTCAGTTTTACGGAGAGGATTTCGATGGTTTTCAGTTGCACAGACTGCTTCGCGGAGAGGATCTTGATGGATTTGGCATCTTCAATCAGTCAGAGAAGAGAGTAAAGAGAAGAATGAAAAAAGAAGAGAGATGAGTGGGTAGAAAACAGAGGAGAAATGAGTGGAGAAATTAGACATGACAGATGGGAGAGAAGAGGGAAGTAAGGCGGAAACGAAGGAGAGAGAAGAGAAGAGGAGAGAGGAGACGAGAGGGGAGATATGAGATAGCAGAGGGAGACAAGAGAGATGATAGGAGAGAGAATAGAGATGAGGGATAAGAGCGTACAGAGGTAATAGAAAAGAGGGGAGAGTAGAGGAGAAAGAAGGAGTGAGATGAGGGATGAGAGATGAGTGAGGAGGGGAGAGAGAAGAGAGGAGAAAAGAGGGGAGAAATGAGACAGGAGAGAGTAGAGACGAAAGACCAGGGAGAAGATATAAATAAGGTAGTATAGATGAGAGGAGAGAGAGGAGGGAGAGAAGCGAGAGGAGAAGACAGTGAGGAGAGAGGAGAGAGATGAAAGGATCAAGGAAAGGAGAAAAGAGAGAATGGAGAGAATAGAAAAGAGAGAAGAGAAGAGACAGGGGATAGTGAAAAGGAGGAAGAAAGATGGGAGACAAGAAAGTAGTGTCAGAGCGTATATGAAATATGAGAAATGAGAGCAGAGAGAAGAGAAAAGAGAAGAGAGAGAGAGGGTTAAGAGAGACGATAGATAAGTGAGTAGAGATGAAATATGAGAGAGGAGAGAAGAGGGAGAGATAAGAGTGAAGAGAGGAGACAGAAGACAGGAGAAGGTACAGACGAAAGACGAGGGAGAAGAGATAAATAAGGGAGCAGGGGTAGAGATGAGATGAGAGAGAGGAGAGAGGAGATATGAGAGACTTGAGAGTCTTTGAGCTATGGTCTTTGAAAGATTTTGTAAAGAATTTGGAGACGATTTGGAAGATAGGGTTAAAGACATGGAATTTCAGTTGATAGATATTTCAGGGAATGGAATTCCGGTGATGGGAGTTCTTCCCCTTTCTCCTCCGAAGGAGGAGTTCCACTCGTTCTTCTATAATATCCCTGATACTGGCCGCTTGCTTACCTCTCTCCCCTCCCTCTCCCCTCTCTCTCTCCCCTCTCTCTCTCTCCCCTCTCTCCCTCTCCCCCTCTCCCTCTCCCCTCCCTCCCAGTCCCCCTCTCCCTCTCCCCTCCCTCTCCACCCTCCCTCTCTCCCCTCCCCTCCGTCTCTCCCCTCCCTCTCTCCCCTCCCTCTCTCCCCCTCCCTCTCTTCCCCTCCCTCTCTACTCATCTCCTCTCTCCCATCTTTATTCTCCCCCTCCCTCTCTACTCATCTCCTCTCTCTCATCTCCTTTCTTCCCCTTGCTCTCCCCCTCGCTCTCTACCCCTCCCACTCAACCATTTTCTCCCCCTTTCTGCTTTCTCTCTCCCTCCCCTTCTGTATCTCTATTTCTCAAGTCAAAATTTCTAGCTACTTTAACGAACCTGCATTATACAGAGCCTTTCAATTTTCGCGCTTGTGAAATTTTTCCCATTGCAGAGCCGTCCGGTCCGTCTGCATCTTATAATTCACATCAAAATATTGATTTTATGAGACGATACTGGCTAATAAAGAATTATTTTTTCCGCACCAAGCGACATCGGGTTGCGAATTCCCAGTTGGGGAGAATTTGATGTTGATTCTGCTGCAACAGCTGTCCATGCCTGTGGCTAGCAAGAAAATTCTATTTAATGGACTCATGCCAACAAATGCCATAATGCTTGAACCCGCGATGGCTCTTTCTCGGGCAATGCCTACATGTAACTTCTCTCTCTATTCCTCTCCATCTTCTTTCTCTCTAAGCCTTTTCCCATATTCCCCTTCGCTCCTTCCCTTCCTCGCCTCTTTCCTTTCAATCTCAATCAATATGAGCCCCCTCCCTTCCATATCTACCCTTGCCTATCTACCCTTCCCTATCTACCCTTCCCTATCTACCCGTTCCTGTCTAACCTTCCCTATCTACCCTTCCCTATCTACCCTTCCCTATCTACCCTTCCCTATCTACCCGTTCCTGTCTAACCTTCCCTATCTACCCTTCCCTATCTACCCTTCCCTATCTACCCTTCCCTATCTACCCGTTCCTGTCTAACGTTCCCTATCTACCCTTCCCTATCTACCCGTTCCTGTCTAACCTTCCCTATCTACCCTTCCCTATCTACCCTTCCCTATCTACCCTTCCCTATCTACCCGTTCCTGTCTAACCTTCCCTACCCTTCCCTATCTACCCTTCCCTATCTACCCTTCCCTATCTACCCTTCCCTATCTACCCTTCCCTATCTACCCTTGCCTATCTACCCTTGCCTATCTACCCTTCCGTATCTACCCTTCCCTATCTACCCTTCCCTATCTACCCTTCCCTATCTACCCTTCCCTATCTACCCGTTCCTGTCTAACCTTCCCTATCTACCCTTCCCTATCTACCCGTTCCTGTCTAACCTTCCCTATCTACCCTTCCCTATCTACCCTTCCCTATCTACCCTTCCCTATCTACCCGTTCCTGTCTAACCTTCCCTACCCTTCCCTATCTACCCTTCCATATCTACCCTTCCCTATCTACCCTTGCCTATCTACCCTTCCCTATCTACCCTTGCCTATCTACCCTTGCCTATCTACCCTTCCGTATCTACCCTTCCCTATCTACCCTTGCCTATCTACCCTTGCCTATCTACTCTTCCCTATCTACTCTTCTCTATCTACCCCTCCCTGCTTACCCTACCCCTCTCCTTTTCCTTTTTTACCCTGCCCCATCGCCTAATCCTCCTGCAGATTTGAAATCTCTATAATTTTCAAACCCATCTACGTTTCCATTTCCCGTGTCCCCGCGAAATCTTAGGCTTCAATTATTTCCAATAAATGTCCCTACACTGCATTGATCTGTTGTTGGATTTCACTGTATGATAAGCTCTTGTATTCTCTTACAAAAATAGCCACTCAAATATTTCTCTCATGCAGAACTTCTCTAAAAATTCCGATTCAATGCCAAAGAGAGCCAAGCAAGCTTCAAGAAGCCCCTGTTCCATCAGGATTAGAAGCCTTTTCGCGAAAACCTTTTTTCTGCGCTTTCAGATTATAAAAAAAATGTGTGTTGATATGCGAGGATTATTGCATAGACTCGGGGACTTACACGCCATTGTGATACATGTATTTATAGGAAAATCTCTATTAGGAAAAAGCCACCCTCAGCTTGCAGAGTTACTTAGATCGGGTAGGCTTGCGTGTGAATAAATTATTGATCAACGGCGACATCGTAAAAAAAGTTTATAAGCGAGTGGTTTGCCTGGCTGCTTTTACAATTTAGTGTGGCTAGTAATGGTGTAGTATGATCTGTCGTAGCTCTGTTGGGATTAAAGTGTTCAGAATTCCAAAACTTATAGTTCATATAATAAAAAGTACACTATGTACTATACATCAAAGTGACTATGATGTATAGTAGTATACAGAATACAGCATTCAGTAAACAGCATACAGCATACAGCATACAGTAAACAGCATACAGCATACAGCATACTGCATACAGCATACAGCATACAGCATACAGCATACAGCATACAGCATACAGCATACAGCATACAGTAAACAGCATACAGTCAACAGCATACAGCATACAGCATACAGCAAACAGCATAAAGTAAATAGCATACAGCAAACAGCATGCAGCATACAGTAAACAGCATACAGTAAACAGCATACAGCAAACAGCATACAGTAAACAGCGGGACCACCGAAGTCGCCTCACCTGAGAACGGCTGTACGTCGGCAGCTGACGACCTCTTTGTGACCCCGCCTCTTCCACGGGTGGGACTGCCTGCTTCACCTGCCAAACGCCGCTTACCATCGCCGGACTCTGAAGACTCCCCTGGTGGTCCGGAACGCCACAGGCCGCATCTGAATGACTCACCCAGCACCTTTGAGCAACCTGTTTCGCTCATCATCAGCAGGGACTGCCGGAACCTGGTACTCTGCCCAAAGCCTTTCGAGGGCCTCAAACTGCCGGCAATCACAGAGGTACATGAGTACTCACTGTCAGCCTTACCATCCCTACTGAGGTCGGCTGCCCTGCGGAACCGGCAATGCGCTCAGTCAACGGTGCTGGTCCTGCCGGACGAGCTGCTCAGCACAGACCACTGGCGAGAGTTGCTCTCTGAGGCTATCGATCTTCTCAGAGCGGACAGTCTGACACGTAAGATCCTTCTGGTTCCGTCCTTTGCCAGCGGTGAAGAATTGACTCAATCTCTGAGTAAGAAACTCTCACCTGTTACTCTTATTGCTTCTCCTCCTCTTAAACCAATTGTATCCTTCTCAGCGCCGGACTTTATACTGGCGCTGGCTTCCTGGCTGAGAACTTTAAACTAGCTGACTACTGTAGGCCTCCCAAACTGGAAGGCAACATTTTAAATCTACACCCTACCTTCAAACTCTCCGAGTCTGAGACGAGGCTGCTAGATAAGGGACTCAATTTTATCCCAACCCAAGCCCTTGATTTCGATGAGTTGAGGAACTGCATGACGGAATTTCATCGTAAACTTTTCTGGAAAGACTTTTTCAAAAAGAGGGGTCTCGCTAATACCAGCCCGCCCCCCTTCACCGGGAAATCAGGGAAGGAGGTTCCCCTCAGACTTAGAAGGGATGAGTGCAACTTGTTGGTACTTGAGAACCAAAATCTGGTAGAGAATTTGACAACGGTACAGATCAAAAGCAACCTAGAGGCACCAGAGACCAGGGCGATTCAGAGGCTCAAGCGAAACAGCTCCGTCCTTATAAAAAAGGCGGACAAAGGCAACGCAGTGGTCATCATGCACCCTAAGGACTACGAATTTGCAGCCTACAACCAACTGTTTGACACTGATGCCTATCAACAGCTGGACCAGCCATTGCAACCCGTGACTGCGGAACTTATTAGGGGGATCTTCCTCAATTTATGTAACAGAAAGTTCATATCTAAGAAACAGTGTGCATTTCTTTGTCCCGGAGAGAACTTCCGTCCCCGGCATTTCTACCTGCTCCCAAAAATTCACAAGGACCCGGCCACCTGGCTGATCCCCTTTCGGGTCCCAGCAGGCAGACCTATTGTGAGCGGATGTAGTTCTGAAGCAATTGGGGCAGAAAAGTACATAGACTTCTTTCTTAAACCGATTGCCCAAGCGCAACCCACTTTCATTAAGGACTCCTATGACTTCAAGGCACACCTTATGGATAAAAGCTGCACGGAAGGTTCGACTCTGGCAACCTGTGATGTCCAGAGTCTGTACTCCATGATCCCAATAGATCAGGGCATTGCAGCGATCCAGGAATTCTTTAACCGATACCCGGATCCCATTAGACCGGATGCTGAAATAATAAAGCTACTGGAATTGTGTTTGTACAGGAATGACTTTGAATTTGACAAAATGATTTTCCTACAACTTAGAGGCACAGCCATGGGGCGCATATTTGCGCCCAGCTATGCCTGTCTCTTCATGAGCCTCTGGGAGGAAACTGCCTTGAGAACTGCTCTTTATAAGCCGAACATCTATTTTAGGTACATAGATGATATCTTCATTCACTGGGACCACCCGGCTGAAACTCTGACAGAATTTGTTGTACACCTAAATTCAATCAACCCCAACATCAAACTCACCGTCAGCTCCTCATCAACTGAGGTCAGTTTCCTTGACATGACCATCAGGAAAGCTGAAAACCGCTTCACAACACAACTGTTTTCAAAAGAAACAGACACTCATAGATTGTTGCACCGACAGTCCTTCCATCCGTCACACACCTTCAAGGGGGTAGTAAAATCCCAAGTCCTTCGGTACGCTCGAATCTGTGATGACTACAAGTCTTTCAACCGTGCTTTCAATTCTTTAAAATCGGAACTCAAGCAATTAGGCTACTCGAAGATTTTTCTTAGAAACTGCAAAAAGGAGGTCCTCATACTTATGAACTGGACTGCAGGACCAACGACCAATCTGGGTCTGCTTCCCAAAGGGTTCCATCCCTGTGGGTCATCCCGTTGCAAATGCTGCACCCACTCACCGCCTGCTCTCTCCGCCCAGGGACTGCAACCGGCTTCTGGTTTTTTAATCTCTCAGAGCCTGTCCTGTGGCTCCAAGAACATCATCTATGGCATCTCCTGCAACCAGTGCCACCCTGGGAAAATCTTCTATGTAGGGATGACTAGAAGAACAATGAGAGATAGAATGAACCAGCACAGGTCAAATATTAACAGGAGAGTCGTAACTTCGGGGTCAGAGCACTTTCTCACCCCCAATCACTCAATTGCAAACTTTGTCTCCATTGCTATCGAACAAGTTCTTAATAACAACAAAATCGAACTAAGGGAAGAAATCTGGATTAAAAAACTAGGGACTGACAAACCGCCAGGTACGAACATCAGGGTCGACAATCATCTTCTCCGACCCATCCCAATGGTCCTTCCTTTTCACCCATCTACGGTCTGGCTTGCCAACGAGATTGCTAAAAACTTTGATAAGCTACAAAATAAACCAGGCTCCCGCATACTGCCCGCTTTTACACGGCAACGTAACTTACAGAGCCTCCTGGCTCCCAATAAGTTCAAGTCTCAGCCAGGAAACATTTAATCATTTTAACCAATGCGCTATTTTCACCCTATTAAAGTACAATATTTATTCACGTGTCATTTATTTTATTTTATTTCATTCAAACTGCTTAATTGTACGCTCAATATTGATTTTTATGCTCCTACCCCCAATACCGGCATTTCATCTAATCGTATAGTATCGCATATCGTATAGTACTTCGAAATAACAATTTTTTATAACAAATATACTGTCGTTTAAAATGAATGGTGGAAAGCCTCTGGGACAAGTTAGAGCTAGGCAAAACAGGGTTTTAAATGTACATCCTTCATATGTACAACTACTCATCAATTCTATCAGACTAAGAAAAATAATACTTAAAAGACCAACTTGAATTGCATGACACACAGATTTTTTGGCCTGACGAAGAGCCCAGAGGCTCGAAACCGGTAGCCCATATTAAATTAATTAAGTCTTTGATTTTTTTAAACACGCCGTGACCTCTCTTCTCTCTCTCTCTACCTCTCTACTCATCTCCTCTCTCCCATCTTTATTCTCCCCCTCCCTCTCTTCCTCTCCCTCTCTCCCCCTCCCTCTCTACTCATCTCCTCTCTCTCATCTCCTTTCTTCCCCTTGCTCTCCCCCTCCCTCTCTACCCCTCCCACTCAGCCATTTTCTCCCCCTTTCTGCTTTCTCTCTCCCTCCCCTTCTCTATCTCTATTTCTCAAGTCAAAATTTCTAGCTACTTTAACGAACCTGCATTATACAGAGCCTTTCAATTTTCGCGCTTGTGAATTTTTTCCCATTGCAGAATCGTCCGGTCCGTCTGCATCTTATAATTCACATCAAAATATTGATTTATGAGACGATACTGGCTAATAAAGAATTATTTTTCCGCACCAAGCGACATCGGGTTGCGAATTCCCAGTTGGGGAGAATTTGATGTTGATTCTGCTGCGGCCGCTGTCCATGTCTGTGGCTAGCAAGAAAATTCTTTTTGATGGACTCATGCCAACAAATGCCATCATGCTTGAACCCGCGATGGCTCTTTCTCGGGCAATGCCTAACCTTTCTCTCTCTCTCTTCCTCTCCATCTTTTTTCTCTCTAAGCCTTTTCCCATATTCCCCTTCGCTCCTTCCCTTCCTCGCCTCTTTCCTTTCAATCTCTTCCCTTCAGTGCCCCCTCCCTTCCCTCCCTTCTCTTCCCTTCTACCCTTGCCTATCTACCCTTGCCTATCTACCCTTCCCTATCTACCCTTCCCTATCTACCCTTCCCTATCTACCCTTCCCTATCTACCCGTTCCTGTCTAACCTTCCCTATCTACCCTTCCCTATCTACCCTTCCCTATCTACCCTTCCCTATCTACTCTTCCCTATCTGCCCTTCCCCATCTACCCTTCCCTATCTACCATTCCCTATCTACCCTTCCCTATCTACCCTTCCCTATCTGCCCTTCCCTATCTACCCTTCCGTATCTACCCTTCCCTATCTACCCTTCCCTATCTACCCTTGCCTATCTACCCTTGCCTATCTACCCTTCCGTATCTACCCTTCCCTATCTTCCCTTCCGTATCTACCCTTCCGTATCTACCCTTGCCTATCTACCCTTCCCTATCTACCCTTCCGTATCTACCCTTCCCTATCTACCCTTCCCTATCTTCCCCTCCGTATCTACCCTTCCGTATCTACCCTTGCCTATCTACCCTTGCCTATCTACTCTTCCCTATCTACTCTTCTCTATCTACCCCTCCCTGCTTACCCTACCCCTCTCCTTTTCCTTTTTTACCCTGCCCCATCGCCTAATCCTCCTGCAGATTTGAAATCTCTATAATTTTTAAACCCATCTACGTTTCCATTTCCCGTCTCCCCGCGAAATCTTAGGCTTCAATTATTTCCAATAAATGTCCCTACACTGCATCGATCTGTTGTTGGATTTCACTGTATGATAAGCTCTTGTATTCTCTTACAAAAATAGCCACTCAAATATTTCTCTCATGCAGAACTTCTCTAAAAATTCCGATTCAATGCCAAAGAGAGCCAAGCAAGCTTCAAGAAGCCCCTGTTCCATCAGGATTAGAAGCCTTTTCGCGAAAACCTTTTTTCTGCGCTTTCAGATTATAAAAAAAATGTGTGTTGATATGCGAGGATTATTGCATAGACTCGGGGACTTACACGCCATTGTGATACATGTATTTATAGGAAAATCTCTATTAGGAAAAAGCCACCCTCAGCTTGCAGAGTTACTTAGATCGGGTAGGCTTGCGTGTGAATAAATTATTGATCAACGGCGACATCGTAAAAAAAGTTTATAAGCGAGTGGTTTGCCTGGCTGCTTTTACAATTTAGTGTGGCTAGTAATGGTGTAGTATGATCTGTCGTAGCTCTGTTGGGATTAAAGTGTTCAGAATTCCAAAACTTATAGTTCATATAATAAAAAGTACACTATGTACTATACATCAAAGTGACTATGATGTATAGTAGTATACAGAATACAGCATTCAGTAAACAGCATACAGCATACAGCATACAGTAAACAGCATACAGCATACAGCATACAGCATACAGCATACAGCATACAGCATACAGCATACAGCATACAGCATACAGCATACAGTAAACAGCATACAGTCAACAGCATACAGCATACAGCATACAGCAAACAGCATAAAGTAAATAGCATACAGCAAACAGCATGCAGCATACAGTAAACAGCATACAGTAAACAGCATACAGCAAACAGCATACAGTAAACAGCATACAGTCAACAGCATACAGCATACAGTAAACAGCAAACAGCATACAGCATACAGCATACAGCAAACAGCATGCAGCATACAGTAAACAGCAAACAGCATACAGCATACAGCAAACAGCATACAGTAAACAGCATACAGCAAACAGCATACAGCAAACAGCATACAGTAAACAGCATACAGTCAACAGCATACAGCATATAGTAAACAGCATACAGTCAACAGCAAACAGCATACAGCATACAGTAAACAGCCAACAGCATACAGCATACAGTCAACAGCATACAGTCAACAGCATACAGCATACAGTAAACAGCCAACAGCATACAGCATACAGTAAACAGCAAACAGCATACAGCATACAGTAAACAGCCAACAGCATACAGCATACAGTCAACAGCATACAGTCAACAGCATACAGCATACAGTCAACAGCATACAGCATACAGCATGCAGCATACAGTAAACAGCAAACAGCATACAGCATACAGTAAACAGCCAACAGCATACAGCATACAGTCAACAGCATACAGCCAACAGCATACAGCATACAGTCAACAGCATACAGCATACAGCATGCAGCATACAGTAAACAGCAAACAGCAAACAGCATACAGCATACAGTAAACAGCATACAGTCAACAGCATACAGCATACAGCATACAGCAAACAGCATAAAGTAAATAGCATACAGCAAACAGCATGCAGCATACGGTAAACAGCAAACAGCATACAGCATACAGCAAACAGCATACAGTAAACAGCATACAGTCAACAGCATACAGCATACAGTAAACAGCATACAGCATACAGTAAACAGCCAACAGCATACAGCATACAGTAAACAGCAAACAGCATACAGCATACAGTAAACAGCATACAGCATACAGCATACAGTAAACAGCATACAGTAAACAGCATACAGCAAACAGCATGCAGCATACAGTAAACAGCAAACAGCATACAGCATACAGTAAACAGCCAACAGCATACAGCATACAGTAAACAGCATACAGTCAACAGCATACAGCATACAGCATACAGCAAACAGAATACAGTAAACAGCATACAGCAAACAGCATGCAGCATACAGTAAACAGCAAACAGCATACAGCATACAGTAAACAGCCAACAGCATACAGCATACAGTAAACAGCATACAGTCAGTCTGTCTCACCTGACTCGTCCCCAGATTCGGCCTCCTCGCTAACCAGTTCACTGTACTGCAGTCGCTTGGTGCGATGCTTTTGCAACTGCTGTTGCTGCGGCTGCTGCTGCTGCTGCAATTGCTGCTCCTTCTGCAGCACAAAACTGCGACTCTCTCGGCTGAAGAGCCGCCTCAGAGCTGGCTTCTTGCGCACCGCTGCTGCCACCTCAGATGACGAGGAGGTGGACTCGGAGGCGTGCGATGTACATGTAAGCGGGATGTCGTCTTGCTGAGCCGAGTCTGAACCATTTATGAAATTTGGGATGCAGAAGTGAAACTTGAAAATTGGGGTTCAAAGTGTAGAAATAGGGATTCGGAATGGGAAATGAGGATTCGGAATGGGGGAATGAGGATTCGGAATGGGGAAATAAGGATTCGGAATGGGGGAATGAGGATTCGGAATGGGGAAATGAGGATTCGGAATGGAGAAATGAGGATTCGGAATGGGGAAATGAGGATTCGGAATGGGGAATGAGGATTCGAAATGGGGGAATGAGGATTCGGAATGGGGAAATGAGGATTCGGAATGGGGAAATGAGGATTCGGAATGGGGAAATGAGGATTCGGAATGGAGAAATGAGGATTCGGAATAGGGAAATTGGGATTCGGAATGGGGAAATGAGGATTCGGAATGGGGAATGGGGATTCGGAATGGGGAAATGAGGATTCGGAATGGGGAAATGGGGATTCGGAATGGGGAAATGATGATTCGGACTGGGGAAATTGGGATTCGGAATAGGGAAATGGGGATTCGGAATGGGGAAATGGGGATTCGGAATGGGGAAATGATGATTCGGACTGGGGAAATTGGGATTCGGAATAGGGAAATGGGGATTCGGAATAGGGAAATGGGGATTCGGAATAGGGAAATGGGGATTCGGGATGGGGAAATGGGGATTCGGAATGGGAAATGAGGATTCGGAATAGTGAAATTGGGATTCGGGATGGGAAATGATGATTCGGACTGGGGAAATTGGGATTCGGAATAGGGAAATGGGGATTCGGAATAGGGAAATGGGGATTCGGAATAGGGAAATGGGGATTCGGGATGGGGAAATGGGGATTCGGAATGGGAAATGAGGATTCGGAATAGTGAAATTGGGATTCGGGATGGGAAATGAGGATTTGGAATGGGGAAATTGGGATTCGGAATGTGGAAATGAGGATTCGGAATAGGGAAATGGGGATTTGGGATTTAGAAATTGGGATAGGCGTTGAAAATTCAAATTTTGAAAAAGCAGAATGAATTTCATAGCACTGTATCCTATCTTGTTTTTGCAATGGAAGTGAGGCACCAAATATGGACGGTCTGACCGAAGTTAAACCCTGAATTTCCTACTTCTGACCCAACCGACGCATAGCAACACATTGTTTCATTCTCGCGGCTTCTTTGATGTGAAGCTGGCGGTACATAGCAGTATCAAAGAATAAATTTTCACATCAAATATTCAGTCGTGCTTGAGCATGCAATTCCAACTGCTGAGCTGCTTTGAGTACAATATCAGTGTGTAATTACACTTGAAGACAGGGGATCTGACCATATTTAGACTCTAACCTAGAAATATGAGGTGGTGGATCTGAGAGTGTGGGATCTAAGAGTGTGGGATCTGAGAGTGTGGGATCTGATAGTGTGGAATCTGAGAGTGTGGGATCTAAGAGTGTGGGATCTGAGAGTGTGGGATCTGATAGTGTGGAATCTGAGAGTGTGGGATCTAAGAGTGTGGGATCTGATAGTGTGGGATCTGAGAGTGTGGGATCTGAGAGTGTGGGATCTGATAGTGTGGGATCTGAGAGTGTGGGATCTAAGAGTGTGGGATCTGATAGTGTGGGATCTGAGAGTGTGGGATTGAGAGTGTGGGATCTAAGAGTGTGGGATCTAAGAGTGTGGGATCTGAGAGTGTGGGATCTGATAGTGTGGAATCTGAGAGTGTGGGATCTGAGAGTGTGGGATCTGAGAGTGTGGGATCTGATAGTGTGGAATCTGAGAGTGTGGGATCTAAGAGTGTGGGATCTAAGAGTGTGGGATCTGAGAGTGTGGGATCTGAGAGTGTGGGATCTAAGAGTGTGGGATCTGAGAGTGTGGGATCTAAGAGTGTGGGATCTGATAGTGTGGGATCTGAGAGTGTGGGATCTGAGAGTGTGGGATCTGATAGTGTGGGATCTGAGAGTGTGGGATCTGATAGTGTGGGATCTGAGAGTGTGGGATCTGAGAGTGTGGGATCTAAGAGTGTGGGATCTAAGAGTGTGGGATCTGAGAGTGTGGGATCTGAGAGTGTGGGATCTAAGAGTGTGGAATCTGAGAGTGTGGGATCTGAGAGTGTGGGATCTGAGAGTGTGGGATCTAAGAGTGTGGGATCTGAGAGTGTGGGATCTAAGAGTGTGGGATCTGATAGTGTGGGATCTGAGAGTGTGGGATCTGAGAGTGTGGGATCTAAGAGTGTGGGATCTGATAGTGTGGGATCTGATAGTGTGGCATCTGAGAGTGTGGGATCTGATAGTGTGGGATCTAAGAGTGTGGGATCTGAGAGTGTGGGATCTAAGAGTGTGGGATCTAAGAGTGTGGGATCTGATAGTGTGGAATCTGAGAGTGTGGGATCTAAGAGTGTGGGATCTGATAGTGTGGAATCTGAGAGTGTGGGATCTGAGAGTGTGGGATCTGAGAGTGTGGGATCTAAGAGTGTGGGATCTGAGAGTGTGGGATCTGAGAGTGTGGGATCTGAGAGTGTGGGATCTGAGAGCGTGGGATCTGAGAGTGTGGAATCTGAGAGTGTGGAATCTGAGAGTGTGGGATCTGAGAGTGTGGGATCTGAGAGTGTGGGATTTGAGACAATAGAGCCATCGACACCTACAGAATTCGGCATCGTCGCAGTTCTCCAACCAGATGAGAATGTCCTCGCGGGTGAGTCGGTCAGCAGCTGCGGCGGCTGTGGCATCCGCGTTGTCCCCGGCGGCCCCCAGCAGCTCATCCCGGCGGTGTAGGCGATGTCTGCGGATTTTCCGCACCAGTTTCCGGCCGCCATAATAGAACGGGCTGGCGAGGCCGTAGGCAACAATAGCGGTGGCGCCCAGGCCAGCAGCGATCGTGCAGACTGGCACCCGATCACTGCGGGTTGCGGTAGAGTTGGGGTAGAGTTGCGGTAGAGTTGGGGTAGAGTTGGGTAGGGTTGGAGTAGGGTTGTGGTAGGGTTGGGGTAGGGTTGGGGTAGAGTTGGGGTAGAGTTGGGGTAGAGTTGGGGTAGAGTTGGGGTAGAGTTGGGGTAGGGTTGGGGTAGGGTTGGGGTAAGGTTGGGGTAGAGTTGGGGTAGGGTTGAGGTAGGGTTGGGGTAGAGTTGGGGTAGAGTTGGGGTAGGGTTGGGGTAGAGTTGGGGTAGGGTTGGGGTAGGGTTGGGGTAGAATTGGGGTAGAGTTGGGGTAGAGTTGGGGTAAGCTTAGGGTAGGATTAGGAAGGGTTAGAATAGGGTTGGGTAGGGATGGGTAGGGTTCAGAGAGCACTTTACTGTCCGTAATAATAAATAAGAAAAATAAGAGAGAGAAAACGGAGGGCAAAGAGAGGGAGAAAGGAGGGCAAAGAAAGGGAGAAAGGAGTGGAAGGAGAGGGAGAAAGGAGGGCAAAGAGAGGGAGAAAGGAGGGCAAATAGAGGGAGAAAGGAGGGCAAAGAGAGGGAGAAAGGAGGGCAAAGAGAGGGAGAAAGGAGGGGAAGGAGAGGGAGAAAGGAGGGCAAAGAGAGGGAGAAAAAGTGGCTGAAAGAGGCGTCTGTTTGGAGGAGAAATTTTCATAAACTATGCAAAAATATTTTTCAAAGAAATGTTTCTTTAAATCTTCAATGTCCATTATGAATTTTTTAAAGAATGGATTATTAAGTCAATAATAATTTTTCAAATAAATTAATTTCTGTTTTCTCAAAAAAACTTTCAAATAACGTCAAAGCAATAATGCTCATGCATCTTATTCCCAAGATAGGTACTCTACAAAAATGTTGTGGGATCAAATTTGCTCCGCAATTACTGGGGATTGATTGATTTTCGATATTGCAAGGCGCCTCCTGCTTGCGGGGGCAGCAAAAAGGTTAGATAAAAATTTAGGAAAGCTTTTTCATAGATTAGTTAATCCCACCAGTACCTAAGCGGTGACTGGCTTTCGGTTTTTGTCCTGCCTATTCACCAGCAAATTTGATTTCTTCCTGCACTCTCACACCCTGCATTTAGCTCCCTGCACTCTCACACCCTGCATTTCGCTCCCTGCACTCTCACACCCTGCATTTAGCTCCCTGCACTCTCACACCCTGCATTTAGCTCCCTTCACTCTCACACCCTGCATTTAGCTCCCTGCACTCTCACACCCTGCATTTAGCTCCCTGCACTCTCACACCCTGCATTTAGCTCCCTGCACTCTCACACCCTGCATTTAGCTCCCTTCACTCTCACACCCTGCATTTAGCTCCCTTCACTCTCACACCCTGCATTTAGCTCCCTTCACTCTCACACCCTGCATTTAGCTCCCTTCACTCTCACACCCTGCATTTAGCTCCCTTCACTCTCACACCCTGCATTTAGCTCCCTTCACTCTCACACCCTGCATTTAGCTCCCTGCACTCTCACACCCTGCATTTAGCTCCCTGCACTCTCACACCCTGCATTTAGCTCCCTGCACTCTCACACCCTGCATTTAGCTCCCTGCACTCTCACACCCTGCATTTAGCTCCCTGCACTCTCACACCCTGCATCTAACTCCCTGCACACTCACATCCTGCATATAGCTTCCTGCACTCTCACACCCTGCATTTAGCTCCCTGCACTCTCACACCCTGCATTTAGCTCCCTGCACTCTCACACCCTGCATTTAGCTCCCTTCACTCTCACGCCCTGCATCTAACTCCCTTCATTCTCACACCCTGTACTCTTCCTGCACTCTCACACCCTGCATCCCTCCCTCCACTCTCACACCCTGCATCCCATGAGCCATTGCTCCCCACAACCGCAACTCACCAATCATCGCGGTTCCCTTGGCCACTCCGACGGCAACTTTGCCAAATGTGACATTCTTGTGCCTGTGCGCGATTGATCCCGGATACCTGCGACCTCCGGCCAGTGTTGAGAACATGACGCCAGCAGAAATGCCGAACCGACTGCTCAGATTTATGATAGCTTTTTACTATCTACAGATATATCTGCGTTAATGATTGAGGAAAAGGCAAATCAGCGGTTAAGAAGGCTGAAAGGAGCATTTATCCCAACTAACGATTTGAGCACTGCCAATACGGGGGCGCCTGCACTGCCGCTCTTCTTCTATTGGCTGTAAGAGTATGAGGAAAGAGCTGAGCTGGATGTTTGCCTTACTCACTCACTCATTCATGAACTCATTCATGAACTCATAAACTCACTCATGAACTCATAAACTCACTCATGAACTCATGAACTCAAAAAACTCACTCATGAACTCATAAACTCACTCATGAACTCATGAACTCACTCATGAACTCATGAACTCATAAACTCACTGATGAACTCATGAACTCATAAACTCACTCATGAACTCATAAACTCACTCATGAACTCATGAACTCACTCATGAACTCACTCATGAACTCACTCATGGACTCACTCATGAACTCACTCATGAACTCACTCATGAACTCACTCATGAACTCACTCATGGACTCACTCATGAACTCATGAACTCACTCATGAACTCATGAACTCACTCATGAACTCATGAACTCACTCATGAACTCATGAACTCACTCATGAACTCATGAACTCACTCATGAACTCATGAACTCACTCATGAGCTCATGAACTCACTCATGAACTCACTCATGAACTCACTCATGAACTCACTCATGGACTCACTCATGAACTCATGAATTCACTTATGAACTCACTCATGAAATCACTCATGAACTCATGAACTCCCTCATGAACTCACTCATGAACTCACTCATGGACTCACTCATGAACTCACTCATTAAATCACTCATGAACTCATGAACTAACTCATGAACTCATGAACTCACTTATGAACTCATGAACCTGATGTAACCGCCCTTGATGACCGTCTGCTCAGCGGGGAGGAGGGCGTATGACCATAGGGGGCAATGGCCGTAGGCTGCCTATGACCGGGCAATGACCTGACGGACCTCCAGCACCAGACTGTCCCGCACATATGATTGATAGCTTTGGTAGCGCTTTCGTGACCAGAGGGCCAAGGACCCACATGGACCCCACCTGTAGCCAAGGTGCAATAGTTGGTCACTCAGTCATAGCATGACCGAGTGGCTGCCACCACTCTATGTGACCTGGCGCACCTGGATCTCACTACCAGACCTCTCGAGGCTAGAGCCCCGCCTGGATTGGTTACCAGGGGATTTAGGCTAACAGGGGAGACGCATGCAGCCGAGTACAGGGACTCTGCTCTATTCGGGAACTCTGGGCTCAATCTGGAGGATTTCTCAGCAGGGGATCCTTTGTGGGTGTGAACGAGGCGGACTTGCGGTTTCAATTACTAAGAGTAGTGTGAGATGAACATGTACTAGCTATGGTTTAGATTGCTCAGGGCGAAGGGACGCGTAAGCATGGGGTTGCAACCTTCCTGCCGCCATTCTGTGCCAAGACTCGCTAATCCCTCTACTGCACGCACACACGGACCCGCAGCACGCACACACAGGCGGGCTTCGCACGGGGAGAGGCCATTAGCTTACCCAAACTTCCTTATGCTTTGCCACCTAGGGAGAAAGGCTTAGCAAGCCATGAGTGAAATGATGGTGAATGTGTGAATAATGAGGAGTTTAGTAATGGTTAATAATTAGGCCCTTAGGCAAAATAAGCAGGCAATTAGGCGGCTTCACTATTGAGTAAAAGTACAGCAAAAGATACGGTATCACAATTGGCTCAGCTCTCTAATCAGACAATGGAAAATAGGCAAACCCCGGATAAGCAAAGGCAATTAGAGCACAAATTAGTAGTAGGAACTTACCGGCAGCTGCACAGAGAGAGAGAGAGGCGGAGTGACCGAGGGCGGCTGTAGGCTGCAGTCAGGCAGACGGTGAAGCGGCGATGCGCTGGAGCGACGAGGCGCTGATGTAGCTCAGGCGATGCTGAGGATGCTGGGCGGTATCAGATCGCGGGCCGGCAGAGATTCGTCCTATAGACGAATGGGGGGTCAGATCAACGTCTGGCGGAAAGTACTATTCACGGCAAGTAGTGTTCTCACGCCGAAAATCACTCCCTTAAATAGTCCTCACGGCCGCTGCTCCAAGGTCGTTTCCATGACTCCCTCTCTCTGATTGGCTGCCGGCAGAATGACGTCAGAATGAGTCATGATGAGAAGCATGAGAACGGCATAGCAACATAAGAAATGGGAAAACTGCGCAATCTGGAGGTAGGGTGGGTGGATAATGAGCACAGCGGGGGGTCGAGATAGTGTTGCGCAAGCAAACACTGAGAACAATGGGAATCAGACCGAGAACAAAGGAAATGGAAATCGGAGATAATTGGCGGGAGAGCCGAGAACAATAGAAAAGTAAACATTGGAGAAAAGGTGCTAATCGGGTGCGAAAACGAGAACAAAAGAATCAAAAACGAGAACAATAGAAGCGGAGGTGGGGTGGGTGTCGCATGAGAAGGTGACAGCGCAAGAAAAATGGGCTAAAACATGGTGAAGAAGATGAGGAACATGATAAGTTCATGATACATGGGGTGAAACGCGTGAAAAATGGGGGAGGCAGACGAGGTGCAGTAGAAAAGGGGCTTCGGAAAGGCACGTGTGGCTGAGTGGGAGACGGAACCGAGCCGGCAGGGGAATGCAACAGAGCGGGAGTCAGGTGGTCAGGTACCCGGCCCAGTCTCGACAGCTGTGCCCGGTGAGTCAAGGGAGATCTGGGAGATTCCGAAAAATTTCCCCCACCAGATCCCGCGACCAGAGCATGGTTACATCAAACTCATGAATTCATGAACTCACTCATGAACTCACTCATGAACTCGCTCATGAACTCACTCATGAACTCACTCATGAACTCACTCATGAACTCACTAATGAACTCACTCATGAACTCACTAATGAACTCACTCATGAACTCACTCATGAACTCACTCATGAACTCACTCATGAACTCACTCATGAACTCACTCATGAACTCACTCATGAACTCACTCATGAACTCACTCATGAACTCACTTATGAACTCACTCATGAACTCACTCATGAAATCACTCATGAACTCACTCATGAACTCATTGAGTCACTCTGCTCTCGTCTGCCACTCGGCTCAGGCGTGTACTTTGTAGCCAATTATAAATCATTATCTCTATATTAAATTAGTAAGGACATTAGCTGGGCAGCAGGCTACGGATCCATAAAAGTCTGCCACTAGCCCCATACAGTATGCACACATCCGTGACCGACTGAAAAGCTTTCACTAGAACGATATAATATATAGCTGGTCTTAGCTTAAGACGACATCGTGAATAAATAATGTGCCCAGCATGAGCTATCCATGTGTATTAAAGCTCTGCTATGCGACTGAATATGCTGCTTATGAAGCTCTGCATCTACATTCGAGATTGAAGTAAAATTGCACTTTTATGCTAAAGTGTAATTATACGCTCGTAATTCACTAAAATCAAACACACTTCATGCAGTAGGGATCCTGGCTTTATTAGTTAGTTAGTTAGTTAGTTAGTTAGTTAGTTAGTTAGTTAGTTAGTTAGTTAGTTAGTTAGTTAGTTAGTTAGTTAGTTAGTTAGTTAGTTAGTTAGTTAGTTAGTTAGTTAGTTAGTTAGTTAGTTAGTTAGTTAGTTAGTTAGTTAGTTAGTTAGTTAGTTAGTTAGTTAGTTAGTTAGTTAGTTAGTTAGTTAGTTAGTTAGTTAGTTAGTTAGTTAGTTAGTTAGTTAGTTAGTTAGTTAGTTAGTTAGTTAGTTAGTTAGTTAGTTAGTTAGTTAGTTAGTTAGTTAGTTAGTTAGTTAGTTAGTTAGTTAGTTAGTTAGTTAGTTAGTTAGTTAGTTAGTTAGTTAGTTAGTTAGTTAGTTAGTTAGTTAGTTAGTTAGTTAGTTAGTTAGTTAGTTAGTTAGTTAGTTAGTTAGTTAGTTAGTTAGTTAGTTAGTTAGTTAGTTAGTTAGTTAGTTAGTTAGTTAGTTAGTTAGTTAGTTAGTTAGTCAGTCAGTCAGTCAGTCAGTCAGTCAGTCAGTCAGTCAGTCAGTCAGTCAGTCAGTCAGTTAGCCTACAGCAGTTCAGAGAATCTGCTTCAGCAGCTGCTGGGTACGGGGCCTGTCTATGGCCAGAATTTACAACGCGTATTGAAGTGGATGCAGAAGAGAACACAAGATAACAGCTATTTGTAATGCATAATGCATGAGACGTACTCTCGTACCGTAGCAGCTTGTGAATTGAATATAATATAGCATATATATACCTACTAAAATCAGAGCATACAATAAACATGTCAGACAAGAAAGTCTTCTGCACCCCAGGCTTCGGCCTCTTCGGGTCAATGATCGACTTAGGCTTGGACTTGGCGCCATTGCGCAGTAAAATTCGCGAATGCAAACTGCGCTACCATCGCGAAGTTTGGAAAGTGATCTGCGAGCTGGGCATGCAGGGCGGCAACTCCTCCGGCTGGAAGAAGCGCGACGAAGCCGGCGAGGATGGAGGCGGCGGCGGTGACGATGGCGGCGGTGACGATGGCGGCGGTGGCGAAGGAGGCGGCGGTGAAGGCGGCGGTGGCGAAGAAGGTGGCGGCGAGGAGGCCAACCAGAGTAACACTCTTGCGGTACGTCGAGGCGGCGGTCGCTCAGCAGGCAACCGAAACAAGTCCAATGCGTCACAGTTGGCTGCGTCAAACAGTTTTTCCCAGCTAGCAAATCCAATGACCCCGTCAATTTTGAAGCAACAACAAAAACAGCAGCAGCGTCAGAAGCATCAGCAGCAGGCATGGAAGCAGCAGCCGCCGCAATGGCCGCAGCAGTCAGCAGCACTATGGGGGCAGCAACAGCAGCAGCTGCTGCTTCAGCAGCAACAGCAGCAACTGCTGCTTCAGCAACAACAGCCGCAACTGCTTCATCAGCAGCAACTTTCGCTGCTTCAGCCCAGCTTGGGCCCGCCTGTGCCAGCAAAGGATCCTCAGTATTATTCATCACACGCACGAGCCAAGCTGGCCGTGAGCCGGAAGAATTCCAGCAACATTGGCAGCAGAGGAGTTCCCTATGGTGGCAACTGCGGCAGCAGCTGCAGCAACAGCAGCTTGCCAACCACGGCAGACGACGTGACCACGGCCGGATTGGACTTCGCTGAGCTGCCATCCCTGCCAGACATTGATGTTCCGCCGAGAGCTTCGTTGCTGGATGAGACAAGGTTTGTGCCGCTCCGCTGCGGCGATTGGTCTTCGCAAAAACCGGCTGCGACGAAAACCAGAGCCGATGATCGACCGGAGCCATCGAAGCGCAGGCACGGTAAGCAAGAGAGGCACAGGCGGTTGTGACGCAACCAGGCTTGCAGATGACATTGCGCCCTATTTCTATTTTCAAAGTGAACCAACATCCCCCCAACCCGAAGTTGCACCGGTAAAAAATGTATTATAAAAGAACCGCACCCGACTCTCACTCATTTTATCTTAAAACTGTAATTCACTGTTTCTATTGGCTCTTTAAAAAGTATTCTTTGCAAGATTGCAGTCGCAATTGTTACTCTTAACACTGAGTTGGACTTATATTTATGTTTATGCACCTGATAAAAATTAAACTTGTGCAGCATAAGTACCTTAAATTGTTGTCTTAACTTTGTAGCATTTGTTTATAGACAACTTGAACATTTTTATTACAAAATTTTACATTACAAGTACTTCAATAAACACCTTCTGAATGTACTTATTTCCTGAAATTCTAAAAGTAGTAGTAGTAGTAGTAGTAGTAGTAGTAGTAGTAGTAGTAGTAGTAGTAGTAGTAGTAGTAGTAGTAGTAGTAGTAGTAGTAATAGTAGTAGTAGTAGTAGTAGTAGTAGTAATAGTAGTAATGTCCCCTAATGTCCACTAGTAATGTCCCATGTTACAATATGTCCTGAATTACACTAACGCATTAACGACATCATGACGTCGTACTGTATCGTACTAGGCGACCTCTTTCTCTTCCGCAGCAATGAATCAACTGCTTAAACTTGTGCGTTGTAAAGTAGACCACAACTATCCCAAGGAAGTGAGACTATTTTTGAATTTGATCGCTCATTCTAACAGACAAGATATGGAAATATTATTGAGCACCGAGTCAGAGCTGATCGGTACGGGTTTGTCTATGGCAAATAGTATTTATTATATAATTTATATCTTTATACCAATATTGTTAGTTAATTGAAGTGCACAAATTAACGCGAAGCAGCAAGTCATTATAAATCCGTAACAGTGGAATCATACGTACCAGCTAGTACTTAATCGTATAAACCAGCGCCTAGCTTATCACACTATGGCAAACATGCTGTGGACAAGAAGGTCTTCTGCACCCCAGGCTTCGGCCTCTTTGGAACTATGGTGGACTTAGGCTTGGACTTGGCGCCATTGCGCAACAAAATTCGCGAATGCAAACTGCGCTATCATCGAGAGATTTGGCAGATCATCTGCGAGCTGGGCATGCAGGGCGGCAACTCCATCGGCTGGACGAAGCGCGACGAAGATGGAGACGAAGAAGCTGGCGAAAGCGGCGAAAGCGGCGAAGGAGGCAAAAGCGGCGAAAGCGGCGAAGGAGGCGAAGGAGGCGAAGGAGGTGAAAGCGGCGAAGGGGGCGAAAGCGGCGAAAGCGGCGAAAGCGGCGCAGAGGATGGCGGAGGCGAAACCGAGGAAGGAGAAAGTGGCGATGAGGCAGGCGAAGGTGGCGGTGAGGCAAGACAGGGCAAAACCCCAGCTTCAACCGGCAAAATGGGCGGCGGCAAAGTGGTCGGTGGCAAAGCTGGCGGCGGCAAAGCTGGCGGCGGCAAAGCGGGTGGCGGCAAAGCGGGCGGCAGCAAAGCGGGCGGCAGCAAAGCGGGTGGCGGCAAAGCGGGCGGCGGCAAAGTGACTGGTGGCAAAGCGGGCGGCGGCCAGACGGGCGGTGGCAAAGCGACTGGCGGCAAAGCGGGCGGCAAAGCGGGCGGCAAAGCGGGCGGCAAAGCGGGCGGCAAAGCGGGTGGCAAAGCGGGCGGCAAAGCGGGCGGCAAAGCGGGTGGCAAGGCGGGCGGCGGGAACCGAAACAAGTCGAACTCATTGCAATTGGTGTCGAACAATTTCGCCCAGCCAGCCTATCAAGTGCCGCGGCAATTTTGATGCAGCAACAGCAGCAGGAGTTGTGGCAGAGGTGGCAACAGCGGCAACAGGAATGGCAACAGCAGATGCAGCAACAACAGCCGAACTGGCCGCAGCCCCAGCCAGCGAGCGAACTATGGGAGCAGCAGCCTGTGGAACTTTTGCAACAGCAACAACAACCGCAACTGCTTCATCAGCAGCAACTTCCGATGCTTCAGCCCAGCTTGGGCCCGCCTGTGCCAGCAAAGGATAATCAGTATTATTCGTCACACGCACGAGCCAAGCTGGTTGTGGGTCGGAGGAGGAATTTAAATAACTTCTGCAGCAATGCCGTTAGCTTTGGCGGCGGCTGCGGCAGCAGCTACAACAGCAGCAGCTTGCCTACTACTGCGGACGATGGCAGCACGGCGGGACTGGACTTCGCTGAGCTGCCAGCCCTGCCAGACATTGACGAACCGTCGAGGACTTCATTGTTAGACGACGAGGAAAAGTTTGTGCCGCTGTGGGTAGGCGATTGGTTTTCGCGGAGAAGCAAGCACGGGAAGCACAGGCGACCGTGACTGCGAGCGAGGCCAGGCATGCCAGGTAAGACAGGCAGAATCGATTTGGTTTCAGTAATAATGCGCGCGCAGTTGTCACTTTTTGTGAACTTACTAATATTATCTACCCGCGTACCAAGAAGTGGAGCCAGCATTACACGCACACCAAATTTGGGCTTTAAATACAGATAAGAAAAACCGCACCATTCTCTACATTCTTTCCTTTTTAAACTGTAATATGCACCTGCTTTATTGCTCCTTAAAAAGTATTGTTTACAATATTGCATTTACTTGTTATTGTTATACTCAATATCCTGAGTTGGACTGGACTTATCTTTACGTTTTATGCACCAGAACGAAATAAACTTGGGCATATTCAACGTAAGTAATTAAAGTTGTTGTTTCAGTGTGTCTTGCGCATTATTTGCATGGTCACGTGTGTCCATTTACTATGACTATTTTATTTATGCACTGACCCTGTTTACATACATAGGAAACCAAATTAAAACTGTAAGAATAGCCCACGATGCCCATTGTATTTTAGTAAGAGCAATTACAGATTTGCAAGTTCCTGGCTTGAACGAAATCGATATTTATCTTGCTTTTCATAAAAAGGTAATTTACGAGCAATAGGAATCGGTACAATCGACATTTTTAGTGATTAATTTCTGTCTGGGTGAGGCAGTAGTGTTGAATTGTACGGTAGGAGAGAGAAAGGTGCTCGCTTGAGAGCTACTTGGCTGATCTTATTTTATTAGTTTAGCAATGAGGTGGTGGGTGCAGACAGATACAAGCGCGCATGGGGTGGGGGTTGATATAATACCATTCAAAAATTACTAAGCCGGTTAACAACAATCGCCACATGCTGGTGAGTCAAAAATTCAGTGCATGCAACCTATTGCAAAGTCCATCGTGTCACTGTGTCACATCCCCCTCTTAGATAACGCCCTCACTGCAGCATCAATCTGTCAGGTGGTGCTCGAACTCGAGTCGGGTAGCGCCGGGATGTCTCGTCAGCAGAGTCAGCCGTGTCTGCCTGCGGCGAGGCCGACGTTCCGCTAGCGTCAGGTGCCGGCATGCCAGTCCTCGTTCGATTCGGCCAGCTGGTCAGCGTGTCGCGCTAATACTACGCCGCGTCCGGAATCGACTGTGCAGTTGCGAGTGCCGGCATTGACGATGACACCTTCGGCCCAGCGGCTGCTTTCTCCAGTACAAGCAGCAGTGCTGAAATCGCGGTAGAGCACACGATCTCCAGGCTGGAACTGGCGTGCTGGCCGCTGCTGCTGAACGACGGGGTCAGGAGATCCAGCACCTGGACGAAGCGCTCGGCCTGGTCGTTGGTCGCTGGTTGGAATGGCGCCGAGAAGATGTGTCGGATGTCGTTGGAACTGACGAACTCAGCGAACTCGGCTGAAGCGAATTGTGGCCCGTTGTCCGGCACCAAAGTATTCGGTACTAGGCCGAGACAAGCGAAGATTTCTCGCAGGCAGTTGCTCGTCGCAGTTGCAGTGGTGCTGCTCATCTTGTGCACCTCTGGCCACTTGCTGTGCGCGTCGACCAGGACCAGGTAAGTGCGGCCTTCCACGGGTCCCGCGAAGTCGATGTGCAACCGCTCCCATGGCTCAGTCGGGAATGGCCATGGCTGCACCGGGCCTTAGATGGATCCGCCTGATTGAGCTGGCAGGTGCGTCAGGCTTTTACTGCGGCCTTCAGGTCTTTGTCGATACTTGGCCACCAGACGTAGCTTCTCGCGAGGGCACGCATGCGGCTGATGCCAGGGTGGGCTTGGTGCAGCTCGTTCAACACTTGTTGTCGCAGGGCGGCTGGCACCACAACTCGAGCACCCCACAGCACGCAGCCCTAGTCAATGGACAGTGGTCGAACCCGTCTGCAGGCAGCGCAGCACGCGATCTAGCACCGCATCCGTCGTGGTGAGCCGCGCCACCGTCGCTGCAGTGGCGGACGAACCTGCGCCCTCGTCTATCAGCAGCGAGTTAACCGCTGTCTCCTCGTCGAACTGCTGCGGTAATGGCAGCCGGGACAACGAGTCGCAGTTGGTGTGCTTCTCCGTCGGCCGAAACTCTAGCGTGTAGTCATAGCTCGCCAGTCGGGTCGCCCATCGCTACATGCGAGCGGCAGCGTGTGCCGGGATTCCTTTCCGCTCGCCCAGTAA
The DNA here is from genome assembly GCA_002269645.1 of Macrostomum lignano. Taxonomy (NCBI): domain Eukaryota; kingdom Metazoa; phylum Platyhelminthes; family Macrostomidae; genus Macrostomum; species Macrostomum lignano. Next base: position 63,861 of record NIVC01000930.1, on the reverse strand, counting down.
CCCGAGTAGCGGCAGGTGATCAGTTACCATGGTGAATCTCCGGCCGTATAGGAATTGATGGAAGCGGTGCAGCTAAAGAACTCCTAAGTTTTTCGTATGTTGCTGCATCGTCTTGCCGGTGACCAAAATGTCATCGACAAACACCTGGACAGAGTCGAGATCTCCTAGCAGTGTCCAGCGTCCGTTGGAAGATCGCAGTGGCGCACTTGATGCCAAAAGGCATATGCGGTAGAGTCCCTTGGGTGTGTTGATCGTGATCGAAGACTTTGCTGTCTTCGGCGAGCGCAAGCTGCAGGAAGGCATTGGACAGATCGAGCTTTACCCACTTGCAGACGCCTCCCATCTTGGCAAACAGGTCCTCGATCTTGGGCAGAGGGTACTGCTCGGTCAGGCACGCGGGGTTGAAAGTTTGCGTATAATTACCGCAAATCCTGACGCCGCCATCCTTCTTGACCACCGGAACGATCGGAGAGGCCCAGTCGCTGTGCTTGACCGCCGAAATGATGATGCCGTTGGCCTCCAGTCTATGAAGCTCCTCTTCCACGCGCTCTCGTAGTGCACACGGAACCGGGCGGGCTTTAAAGAACCAAGGTTGGGCACCGTCGACGACGTTGAGCCGCACTTTTCCGTGTCGATATTCGCCAGGTTGGTCCCCGAACACCGCAGCGAATCTCACATGCAGGTGGTCGCTGATGTCGTGTGCCGCGTGCACCTGGGCCAAAATTAGTCGCCGAAGGTGAGCCAGCCAGTCATGTCTCAGCAGCGCCGTGTCTCCTTTGTCGACTACAAGCAGCGGTAGCTGTAGCTGCTTGGCGTTGTGCTGGCTCGGCCTGTGGCTTGGCCCCGCGGATGAAAGCGTTCGTTGGTGAAAGTTCGCGGAACTGCAGCCGATGGAGCCATGAAGTTTTAGCTGAGGGAGAAACTTTTTCTGCAGCCGCTGCGGCATCAGTGTGACTGCAGAACCGAAGTTGCAGTCAGCTGACAGAGCCTGGAGCCCCGCGATGAATGCCGTGAAGCTCTTGGAAACGGAGTTCGTTGCAGAAGTTCGTTGTTGGAAACAGAATCTCGCAGCTATCTCCGAAGGCTTGGGTGCAAAGTGTGTTGTCAGCAGCTTCCTCATGTCAGCGCAACACTTCGCGCCACTTTAGTCCGGCTGGGAAGACTCCGTAGTAAAGTACTGCTCGAGACGCTCAAGGAATATCTCGATGCTTGTAGATGGTAACAGTTGGCCCAGCGTGGGCGGACTCGTCGCCATTGTGATATCTTAATAACTGTGAGGCAGTATAGTGTTGAATTGTACTCTTGAGAGCTACTGTATACTTGGCTGATCTTATTTTATTAGTTTAGCAATGAGGTGGTGGGTGCAGACAGATACAAGCGCGCATGGGGTGGGGGTTGATATAATACCATTCAAATCACTAAGCCGGTTAATAACAATTATATCGTTCACATGCAAGTGAGTCAACAATTAAGTGCACGCAACCTATTGCAAAGTTCATAGTGTCACTGTCACAAGTTCTATTGAAGCTTCAATGATGAAATGCTGCAAAATATATGTTCCAGTTTTTCGATTGAGAAACACTAGCACTTTAGCTTACATGTACATAGGATCCGCCTCCTATCAATAGAAATACAATATTTGTGCTGAAAAATGAAAGCCTCCATTTCCGTCAAGTATTTTTTCTAAAAAACGTGCACCCTAATTTTTTAAGAAACGAGGTCTCCCGTCCTTCTACTTAAGCAGTCATTAACATGCACATGTAGCTACTACATGTACGTAGTGGTATTTATACATGTAGTTGTATAGCTTTTTACATGCACATGTATATGGACTCTTCCCAGTTAATTTTATATCAAATTCAAAGTAAAGCATAAAATGCGGACATATCTATTAGTATTAGTTCATTCATACCAAGGTCACATGTCGTATAGCTTACTGAGATATTATGGGGAAGATCTTACCGGTGGAAGAGCCTGTTACCGATATATTAACGTGCTTACAACATCAAAAGGCCACGTTTCATAACACAAGCAAACGGGTTTTCTAAGCAGATAATAGAATGGTTTTTTTAGGTATCAGTAATATCTTTTTTTGATGCCTATTTTTTACATTTTGAGGATATATTTCCGCCTTTGCAGTTAAAAAGCAGTATGATTTGTTTATACGTACTTACACGTTTAATAACACAAATGGCACTGATTTAACGTAATCTGTTACACGTCTAGCAAATTATTAATCTGTTCTTCACAGATTTGCAGCCCATGTATAAAATACCCTACACCCAACACCAGACATGCCCTACACCCGATTGCTATTAATCGGTCCCATTACATTAGTATGTCGAACTTGCCTAGTTCATAAGTAGATTGCACGTGCAACATAACAGATTCTACAGCTTTTTTGTATTTTAAAATGCCGAATTGTCTAAGTTTAGCTTATAATTTTTTATGCAACCACTTCTGAACAGGCAGGCTTGTGTACCTTTTATCTATCTAGCATGACCTAGCTAAAGTTTTAGTGTAATTTGTAATATATTTCTAGGTATTAAAACACAAAAACCACAGTACAGTAGTACATGTTCAGTATTCTAATCTATATCAAATGAAAGTAGTCCAATAATGTATAATTCAAACAAATACTTTGAGTTTTAATTTTGTTCTATAAATCATATAGACATAAATATTTTGATTTTTACACAATATAGAAATTCCCTAAATTCTCTATTATTGTCTTTGTTGTAATGTAATGTATACCTTTTTAATGAATTATAAATATTATTATTTGGTAATCTATCTGATTTTTAATCATTGAAATAGTTAAAATATTACAGAGCCAAGGGAAGTTGTATTTTTCTTCTAAGATCAAATAAGCTAAAAAATAATAAGAAATTATACCCACAATTTGTATTTGTTTAGGCCTATATTATTAATATTTTAGTCTAGATTTTTGTCAATTATTTAATTATTAGAATTTGATATATAATGGTTTTGTTTGTCACCTTTTATTTGCTAGCAGACAAAATATCTATTTCTATTAGATAAATAATTATTCCTAGTTATATAAACTATATGCTATATCTCTGTAATATTTTATATTTTATAATAAGTAATATGATAGTAAATAATATTAGTGTGCAATGCAAAATATAAAATCTAGTAATTAAGAATCTACTAAGTTATTTATAATTATAGGACCTGTGTATATATTAAAAGTGCAAAAGTGCAACTTACCCTGGTCTACTACAAATTATAGTGGCTAGATTGGCCAGGTCAGCCAGTAATTGCCTATATATATAGATTTATATAGAACTTTTTATAAGCAAAAGCAAATTTATAAAATTTATAAATTATATGATTGCTATAAATATTAGACAATTTAATCATAGCCTTTTATTTTACAATTCCTAAATTCTATCTATATATTGCTTCAGATTGCAGCAAAATGAAAATCATCATCACAATATTACTACTTGCTTCAGTTATTTATAGAAGTGGTAAGTTCTGGAACTGAATTAAATTTCTAGTATTAATATTATAAGAATTTAATTATTTACCGAAGTTTTTAACTATCAATATTATAGATGCAATTGCCACTATGGCAATTGATTTGGGTTCTGAGTTCATGAAAATTGCTATTGTGAAGGTAAGTAAACTTGTAATTCAATCTATTGTTTAAAAATTCATTCTGTTCATAAGTCCACAAGTTATATTCTAACACTATTTTTTAGCCTGGTGTTCCAATGGAGATTGCACTAAACAGGTATGTTGAAAATCTGTTAATAAATGATTTAAAAGCCTTATATTTTTAGTTGGTTTGTAAAATAATGAAAACTAATTCCATAATAACACAATGATGTTTGCAGGGAGTCACAAAGGAAAACACCTGTTGTTGTTGGCATGCGAAATGATGAACGCCAAATTGGTGATCCAGCCCTGTCTATGGTAAATATTCATTCATCTGTACATTTCTATGCCTTAGTATGCAATAACAAATTCTAGACATTGTTTCTCTCAATATTTTCATTTTTCAGGCTGTGAAATTCCCACAAAATGCTTTCATTTTCATACCAACGCTGATTGGTCAGTCACTTAATAGTCCAGCTGTGAAGCTGTTCCAGGAGCGCTTCCCTTATTATAAGCTCTCTGAGGACAATGAGGGCGTTCTGACCTTTACTACTGTGAAGTGAGTTTTTTTGTTTTATGCCAAGCATTTTAAACTGTTTAGATTTGCATGCAATACCAAATAGTATGCACATGATCTATGTTTTTTCTTTCTTCGTCTAATAGTGTACATCGCTTAGTGTACACCAGTGTTGATCATCTCCCTAATAATGTACATTGCTCAGTGTACATCAGTCTTGGTTATCTCCCTAATAATGTACATTGCTCAGTGTACATCAGTCTTGGTCATCTCCCTAATAGTGTACATTGCTCAGTGTACATCAGTCTTGGTCATCTCCCTAATAGTGTACATTGCTCAGTGTACACCAGTCTTGGTCATCTCCCTAATAGTGTACATTGCTCAGTGTACATCAGTCTTGGTCATCTCCCTAATAGTGTACATTGCTCAGTGTACATCAGTCTTGGTTATCTCCCTAATAATGTACATTGCTCAGTGTACATCAGTCTTGGTTATCTCCCTAATAATGTACATTGCTCAGTGTACATCAGTCTTGGTCATCTCCCTAATAGTGTACATTGCTCAGTGTACACCAGTCTTGGTCATCTCCCTAATAGTGTACATTGCTCAATGTACACCAGTCTTGATCATCTCCCTAATAATGTACATTAGTCTTCGTCATCTCCCTAATTATGCACATTGCATCAGATGTACCACCGTCTTTACCTCCAATCTTTATTTTAATTTCATAAACATTTTCAGCAACAAGAAGCTAACTGTAGAAGAGATCCTTGCCATGCTGCTGGAGAATGCCCAGGAGACTGCTCAGAAATTCGCTGACCAACCCATCAAAGATGCGGTGATCACGGTGCCGCCGTACTTTAGCCAAGCCGAGCGCCTCGCCGTCCTTCGGGCAGCGGATTATGCCGGCATCACCGTGCTGCAACTAATGAATTCCAATGCTGCGGGTAAATATCATTTCTCGTCCTGATTAGTCTACTGTGAGTAGCAATCAAAGAATATTAGTACTATATATTATTCTTTCTTATATCTAAACTTGTAAACAGTGGCTCTGAACTTCGGCATCTTTCGATCGAAAAGTTTCAACAAGACCGCGCAGTACTACATGTTCTACGATATGGGATCTTCATCAACCATTGCCACCGTTGTCTGTAAGTGTTGTTTTTTGGTATAGTCTGTTTGCACCTGTTGTCAGCAGAAAGTGCATTTGTTAGTATTCATAAAATAGCTTACGCACTCCTCCTAGCTACTGAACATAAGTAGCCAACAAGCTATAATCTCCCCCCTTGCGAACCCCATGGCAGCCTATCAAGTGGCTCGAATCCGCGAGCACGGCATGGCTGAAGAGCATCCTCAGCTGCAGGTACTCGGCGTTGGCTACGACGAGACACTTGGCGCCAGCGCTTTCATTCTTCGGCTGCGCGACCACCTGGCGAAGGAGTTCAACGCTAAGAAGTTGTCTAAGAAAGACATCACAGGCAATGCGAGGGCTATGGCTAAACTGTTTAAGGAGGCTGGCAGAGTCTACAGGGTGCTCAGCGCTAATAAGGAGGTCTATGCTCAGGTGAGACAGTCTGCGATTTTGAAAGTGCATATTGGGATAATTTTCCCATATGTATCTTTTTTAAGCCTGTCTTTTTAGCATCTTAAATGGCCTTTGTGAACTCATAATCCTTAGTGGGATAATTTCCCCAAATTTCTCTTTAAGGTCATAATCCTTTAATGGGATCTCATCCTAATTCTTCAATCTTCAATGGGATTATTATCCCTAATCTGTCCCTAATTCCTTAATCTTCAATGGGATAATTATTCCTAATCTCTCCCTAATTGCTCAATCTTCAATGGGATAATTATCCCTAATCTCTCCCTAATTCCTCAATCTTCAATGGGATGATTGTTCAATGGGTAAAACGTCGGTTGAACCTCAATCCAGATCGAGAGCGTATTCGAGGACAAAGACTTCAAAGTGAAGGTCACCCGCGAGGAGCTGGAGAACATCTGCTCGGACCTGTTCGAACGGGTCACCAGACCGATTGAAAGCGCGCTAAATATGGCCCAGATCTCGATGGACCTGATCAAAGAAGTGCTGCTCATGGGCGGCGGCACCCGCAATCCCAAGGTGCAGTCGGCTCTGCTCAAAGCCACCGGAAGGTAACGCTTGGCCTTCTAGAATGGATGAATTCGATACACCCATCCTTAATTTCTGACCCTTAAGTATTTTATATACTTTATTGTTCCCAGAACTGAGCTGGGCAAGTCCATCAACACGGACGAAGCCGCTGCACTGGGCGCCGTGTACCAGGCCGCCCATCTGAGTCCGGGCTTTCGGGTTAAGCGATTCGTTGTCAAGGACGCCGTTTTGTTCCCCCTAGCAGTGAGTTATTGTTGCTGCTGTTAATTTTATTGGCGCAGCCCCACGCCACTCTAGGCTCTCCCTGACACCAATCCAGGCTTTCCATGACACCAATCCAGGCTGTCCCTGACACCAATACAGGCTCTCCCTGACACCAATCCAGGCTGTCCCTGACACCAATACAGGCTCTCCCTGACACCAATCCAGGCTGTCCCTGACACCAATACAGGCTCTCCCTGACACCAATACAGGCTCTCCCTGACACCAATACAGGCTGTCCCTGACACTAATCCAGGCTCTCCCTGACACCAATACAGGCTGTCCCTGACACCAATCCAGGCTGTCCCTGACACCAATACAGGCTCTCCCTGACACCAATACAGGCTGTCCCTGACACTAATCCAGGCTCTCCCTGACACCAATCCAGGCTCTCCCTGACACCAATACAGGCTGTCCCTGACACCAATCCAGGCTCTCCCTGACACCAATCCAGGCTCTCCCTGACCCAAATCCAGGCTCTCCCTGACACCAATTCAGGCTCTCCCTGACACCACTCCAGGCTCTCCCTGACACCAATCCAGGCTCTCCCTGACACAATCCAGGCTCTCCCTGACACCAATCCAGGCTGTCCCTGGCACCAATACAGACCCCCAGACTATATTCTTCATTTACTGCTCAATGCTAATTCAGGTGGACTTCAAAACCGCTGAGGACGGCAAAGAGATCAAACGCTTGCTATTTAACCTTGGCAACCACTATCCCCAGCGTAAGGTCATGACCTTCAATAAGCACACGCAGGATTTCGACTTCTCTGTAGGCTATACTAGCCTCAACCATTTGAACGAGTTTCAACAAAAGTAAGTAGTAGCTTTAATTTGGTGTTGGAGTTGTGTATAGTGCCGTCAGATACACCCCTGAGGCCTAATTACCTCTCCGCCAATTTTCAGAGCCCTTGGCGACCCGCTGCTGTACAAATTCAGTCTGAAAGGCGTAGCCCAGGCTATTGGCAAATACGATGGCCAACCGGGCGCCTCTAGCAAAGGCGTCAAGGCGCACTTCCGTATGGACGATAACGGCATTGTGCACCTGGATCGGGCCGAGGCTCAGTTTGAGATTCTGCCGCAGGCTGCCGGCTCGGATGGGGAAGCCAAAAAAGAGGAGGGATCCGCGTTTGCCAGTGAGTTTCGGGGTCCTTGTAATACTCTATGATAGTTTTCGTCATGTCTTAAGCAAGATATAATGCCCCCTCCATGACCTCATCTCTGCTTTCATCCTATATACTAAAAATGAAATGTCTGTAACTAACTAGCTATGCGATAGATTTCAGAAAAAATGGCTCAACCGATTTTCTTCAAACTTGCACCATTCGATCAGAAATGTTCCTGGGACGGTACATGTATCTTGGCTAAGAAATTGCTCAATGTTAAAGGGATTAAATATTCGAAAAACATGCTTTTTTGCAAAGGTCAAGCCAAATTTTTGACTTGAAATGCATTGTAAGAATGCTAGAGAAAAAACTGACTGGCTGAATTACGATTGTGATAAAGATTGCATCACAACAAGGTGAAAACAGTGCCACAGAAACGCACACAAGACTTCATTGAAATTGCGTAACCATATTGCTAACTTGAATTGAGACTGATACTGGCTGACTGAGAAATTGATTATGTCATAACTTTTTACTCTTACCGACTTGCTATAAGTATTGAATTATAAGGGCCACAAGTCATGTTCTCCAATTGAAAAGAGATAGCCGGATGCAAACAGACTGGAATGCTAATGTAGCGACCTTGGTTCGAATCTTAGTGGTGAAAAATGTTTTTTTTTATTAAAACACGTTAAAAAACACAAAATTCTCAACATTAAAGAGCCACCATGTCGAAACATTAAAGAGCCACCATTTCAAACATTAAAGAGCCACAATGTCAAACATTAAAGAGCCACCATGTCGAACATAAAAGAGCCACCATATCAAACATACAAGAGTTACCATTTCAAACCTAAAAGAGCCACCATGTCGAACATTAAAAAGCCACCATGTCAAACATTAAAGAGCCACAATGGCAAACATTAAAGAGACACCATTTCAAACCTAAAAGAGTTACCATGTCAAACATTAAAGAGCCGCCAGGTCAAACATAAAACAGACACCATTAAGAACATTAAAGAGCCACCATGTCGAACATTAAAGAGCCACCATGTCAAACATAAAACAGCCACCATTTCGAAAATTAAAGAGCCACCATTTTAAACATTAAAGAGCCACCTTGTCAAATATTAAAGAGCCACAATGTCAAACATTAAAGAGCCACCTTATCAAACATTAAAGAGCCACCATGTCAAACATTAAAGAGCCACCATGTAAAACATTAAAGAGCCACCATGTCGAACATAAAAGAGGTACCATGTCAAACATTAAAGACCCACCAGGTCAAACATGAAAGTGCCACCATGTCAAATATTAAAAAGCCACCATGTCAAACATTAAAGAGCCACCAGGTCAAACATGAAAGTGCCACCAGGTCAAACATATACATGACTCCATGTCAAACATTAAAGAGCCACCATGTCGAACATAAAAGGGCCACCATGTCAAATATTAAAGAGCCACCATGTCAAACATTAAAGAGCCACCAGGTCAAACATGAAAGTGCCACCATGTAAAACATTAAAGAGCCACCATGTCAAACATTAAAGAGCCACCAGGTCAAACATATACATGACTCCATGTCAAACATTAAAGAGCCACCATGTCGAACATAAAAGGGCCACCATGTCAAATATTAAAGAGCCACCATGTCAAACATTAAAGAGCCACCAGGTCAAACATGAAAGTGCCACCATGTAAAACATTAAAGAGCCACCATGTCGAACATTTAAGAAGCACCATGTCAAACATAAAATAGCCACCATGTGAAACATATAGGTGACTCCATGTAAAACATTAAAGAGCTACCATACCAGACATATACATGACTCCATGTCAAACATATACGTGACTCCATGTTAGACATTTAAGAGCCACCATGTCGAACATTAAAGAGCCAACGTGTTAAAAATACAAGAGCCACCAGGTCAAACATATATATGACTCCATGTCAAACATTAAAGAGCCACCATGTCGAACATAAAAGGGCCACCATGTCAAATATTAAAGAGCCACCATGTCAAACATTTAAGAGCCACCATGTCAAACATATACATGACTCTATGTCAAACGTTAAAGAGACACCATGTCAAACATTACAGAGCCACCATGTCAAACATTTAAGAGCCACCAGGTCAAACATGAAAGTGCCACCATGTAAAACATTAAAGAGCCACCATGTCAAACATATACGTAACTCCATGTCAAACATTGAAGAGACCCCATGTCAAACATTAAAGAGCCACCACGTCGAACATAAAAGAGCCACCATGTAAAACATATACGTAACTCCATGTCAAACATTGAAGCGACACCATGTCGAACATAAAAGAGCCACCATGTCGAACATTAAAGAGCCACCATGTCGAACATAAAAGAGCTACCATGTCAAACATTAAAGAGCCACCATGTTAAACATAAAAGAGCCATCATGTCAAACATATAAGTGACTTTATGTCGAACATTAAAGAGCCACCATGTCTAACATTAAAGAGCCACCATGTCCAACATTAAAGAGCCACCATGTCAAAAATTAAAGAGCCACCATGTCTATCATTAAAGAGCCATCATGTCAAACATTAAAGAGCTACTTTGTCTAACATTAAAGAGCCACCATGTCAAACATTAAAGAGCTACTTTGTCTAACATTAAAGAGCCACCATGTCAAACATTAAAGAGCCACCATGTCAAACATTAAAGAGCCACCATGTCAAACATAAAAGAGCCACCTTTTTGAACATTAAAAAGCCACTTTGTAAAACATAGAAGAGCCCCCATGTCAAACATAGAAGAGCCCCCATGTCAAACATAGAAGAGCCCCCATGTCAAACATAGAAGAGCCCCCATGTCAAACATAGAAGAGCCACTATGTCAGACATTGAAAAGCCACCGTATCAAACATAAAAGAGTTACCATGTACGAGCGTAGAACATAAAAGAGCCACCCTGTTAAACATAAAAAGATACACAATTTCAAACGTAAAAGTAAGCGAATTTTAAAGGAGCCGCTATAATGCTAAGGAAATTGTCGCACTAGCTACTTATTGTCTGGTGGATGCTTGCTATTTGGGGATGCTATCTATCTTGGGGATGCTTGCTATCTGGGGGATGCTTGCTATCTGGGGGATGCTTGCTATCTGGGGGATGCTTGCTATCTGGGGGATGCTTGCTATCTGGGGGATGCTTGCTATCTGGGGGATGCTTGCTATCTGGGGGATGCTTGCTTTCTGGGGGATGCTTGCTATCTGGGGATGCTTGCTATCTGGGGATGCTTGCTATCTGGGGGATGCTTGCTATCTGAGGGATGCTTGCTATCTTGGGGATGCTTGCTATCTGGGGGATGCTTGCAATCTGGGGGATGCTTGCTATCTGGGGGATGCTTGCCATCTTGGGGATGCTTGCTATCTAGGGGATGCTTGCTATCTGGGGGATGCTTGCAGTCTTGGGATGATTTCTTTTTGCAATGCACTTCATTTGAGCAGTTTGTCTGTTGTCTTTTTGAAGGATTTTTGGCTGTCTTTTTGTTACTTTAGAAAACAGAGATTCTATCCAGATGTCCCCCATCGGGGGGCGAAGATTGCTAGTCATTAAACTAATGACTAATCCCGTCATCGCTTTTTAAATTGCCATCCTGGATGACCGCATCCCGGATGACCCCATCCCATATGACCCCATTCCAGATGACCCATCCCAGAATTGATCCCATCCCATATGACCCCATTCCAGATGACCCCATCCCAGAATTGATCCCATCCCGTATGACCCCATTCCAGATGACCCCATCCCAGATGACCCCATCCCATATGACCCCATTCCAGATGACCCCATCCCAGAATTGATCCCATCCCATATGACCCCATCCCAGATGACCCCATCCCAGATGACCCCATCCCAGATGACCCCATTCCAGATGACCCCATCCCAGATGACCCCATCCCAGATGACCCCATCCCATATGACCCCATCCCATATGACCCCATCCCATATGACCCCATCCCAGATGACCCCATCCCAGATGACCCCATCCCAGATGACCCCATTCCAGATGACCCCATTCCAGATGACCCCATTCCAGATGACCCCATCCCATATGACCCCATCCCAGATGACCCCATCCCAGATGATCCCATCCCATATGATCCCATCCCATATGACCCCATCCCAGAATTGATCCCATCCCAAATGACCCCATTTCAGATGACCCCATTCCAAAATTCAACCCATCCCAGAATTCACCCCCTTCCAGACGACCCCAATCCCATACCAAATGACCCTTTACATTGACCCCTAGCTGACATGATCTGGTCTCTATGACTGCCACCATGATGTCCCTATAAGCGCTTTCGCACTATGCCTACCCCTTATTAAACACGTGAGAGCTGAAAATACTTCATGGCACTGCCTGCAGAAATTGGCGAATCTCTTGGCAGCCTCTTCGGATCCAGCGAAGCGGACAAGGTGAGCAAGTTGTCTATTTCTGATATCCTTTGTATAGCAGTGCATATATCCTGATCCCCGATCCCCACTCCAATCTCTCTCTATCAGAAAGCCGATGAAGCCAGCGGCGCTGAAAAGCAGCAGGCGAAATCAAAGGAAGATTCTTCGAGTAAACCAGCTGACAAAGACTCGACAAAGACTAATGCTGAACCGGGAGAGGTGAGCCACTGAGGTCTGTTCTAGATTTGCGTTGTAGAAATCTTGGAAAATTTTCATTTTTAAAAAATCGCAGAAAACCGGCGACTCGACCGCGGCAGGCAACGCTTCGAAAGCTTCCGGCGACAAGGCCGCTCAGAGTAATAATAATACTAATAAGTCGGAATCCGCCGCCACGCCCGCCAAGCCTGAGCTGCGCAGAGAATCCATTGAATTTGTTGTCGCTGACAAAACTCTGGTGCATCCGTCCGATGCTAGTCAGCAGAAATCTCGAAGCACGTGAGTTACTGCCGATTCGAGCCTAGGACCTTCTCTTAGTATTCAATCGCCAATATTTTAGTCCCTAAACTGACGACAGAATGTTTAGAATTTTCAAGCTGGATATTCGAACTCAGGACCTCTGTAAAATTATCATCGCTAAAATATCTAATTCCAACTTGTGTATCCCTAAAATGTTTTTACCTGACTTGAAGGTCGGGGGTTCGATTCCCGAACCCACTGGAACAATTTGTGTCTGAGCAAGTCCGCATGGCTTCAGTTCACCCAACTGTAAAATGGGTGCCAGCATTAGCTGAGGTAATTGAGGGTGTGTGGCGACCCCCCCCCCCAGTCCTTGGACTGAACAGCCGTACGCAGCCTTCAGATGCTCCGCGCAATAGCTGCGGCTGAGCTGTCGGTTGCACACCTGGCCATTAGGACAGGTGTAATCAATTATTATTACCTGATGGAATCGAACTCAGGACCACAGCCGTTTACCATAGTCAAGTAATGCCACCCCGTCATCAATTCAACACGCGTCACAGAATTCAAGAGCTGCGCAAACGCGAAGAGGCCAAACGCCAATTGGAGAAGGCTCGCAACGAATTAGAGGCTTTCATCTTCGAGTCCAAGGATCGGCTGAGCTCGGCTGACTATGAGAAGTGCTCAACTGAGTCCGAACGTCAAGGCTATATGGAAAAGCTGTCCGCTGCTCAGGTGCGCTCCTCGCAACTGTTTGTGTTACCAGCTATGATCTTCTGAAATTAAAATTGACTCAATCCTTCGTAACAACCTGTTTATCATCAAATGACCTATTATGGCCTGTGCATCATAAAAATATCGTATTATGACCCAGTTTGACCCATTTTTTAGCCAGTTGGATTCCATTTGACCCATTATGACCCAGTTTGACCTACTCACCCATTTTGACTCAGTTTGACCCATTATGACCCAGTTTGGCCCTTTATGACCTAGTTTGACCCATTATGACCTAGTTTAACCCTTTTTGACCCAGACACTTTATGACAATGACACCTTATGACTCAGAGTCTTTATGACCCAGACCCATTATAACCCAGTCGGCCCCTTTATGGCCAAGAGTCTTTTTTTGACCCAGACACTTTATGACCCAGTTTGACCCATATTTATCTCTCCCTTGACCCCAAGTGACCCAAAATGACCTTTGACCTTATTTACACCCTACTGCCAGGACTGGTACGACGAGCAGGGCATGGACACAACGCAGGAGCAATTCGCGGCCAAAACCGCCGAACTAAAAGCCATGCTAGGCGATCTGACGCTTCGTGTTC
>NIVC01000930.1:0-47500 GCA_002269645.1 Macrostomum lignano | reverse complement strand
GGGCTAAAGCCGAGGCTAAGGCTAGGGCTAAAGCCGAGGCTAAGGCTAAGCGACGCAGAGGCCGATTTATTCGACCTGGCGCCGACGGCAGCTACCGATTGGGTCGAAGGGATCGGCGCCGACTGCGCGAGATGATGCTGAGGGCGGCCATCATGCGGGAGCTGTCCGGCAGGAGAACTGCTTCTTCTGGTTGCTTTTTTACCCTGGATCCATTTTTTCTCCGTTTTTCTCTTTTTTGCTTCTATTTTCGGATTCAGCTGTTAATATTTGGCGATATGCAGATTGTTTCTCGCGTCCAAGGTTTTATTCCTTTATTATGTAACATTTTGACCGTTTCCATTAATTTTCTTCATTTTTGTGGCGATTGTAATATCATTTTTTAGTAATCCCCCGATCCTTCAGTTCCCTTCTGGTATCAGTTCCCCCCGATCCTTCAGTTCCCTTCTATCAGTTCCCCCCGATCCTTCAGTTCCCCCCGATCCTTCAGTTCCCCCCGATCCTTCAGTTCCCTCCGATCCTTCAGTTTCCCCCGATCCTTCATTTTCCCCCGATCCTTCAGTTTCCCCCGATCCTTCAGTTCCCCCGATCCTTCAGTTTCCCCCGATCCTTCAGTTCCCCTCCCATCAGTTCCCCCCGATCCTTCAGTTTTCCCCGATCCTTCAGTTTCCCCCGATCCTTCAGTTTCCCCCGATCCTTCAGTTTCCCCCGATCCTTCAGTTCCCCTCCCATCAGTTCCCCCCGATCCTTCAGTTCCCCCCGATCCTTCAGTTCCCCTCCCATCAGTTCCCCCGATCCTTCAGTTTCCCCCGATCCTTCAGTTCCCCCCGATCCTTCAGTTTCCCCCGATCCTTCAGTTTCCCCCGATCCTTCAGTTTCCCCCGATCCTTCAGTTCCCCCGATCCTTCAGTTCCCCTCCCATCAGTTCCCCCGATCCTTCAGTTCCCCCCGATCCTTCAGTTCCCCGATCCTTCAGTTTCCCCCGATCCTTCAGTTCCCCTCCCATCAGTTCCCCCCGATCCTTCAGTTTCCCCCGATCCTTCAGTTCCCCTCCCATCAGTTCCCCCCGATCCTTCAGTTTCCCCGATCCTTCAGTTTCCCCCGATCCTTCAGTTTCCCCCGATCCTTCAGTTCCCCCGATCCTTCAGTTCCCTTCTATCAGTTCCCCCCGATCCTTCAGTTCCCCCGATCCTTCAGTTCCCCTCCCATCAGTTCCCCCCGATCCTTCAGTTCCCCCGATCCTTCAGTTTCCCCCGATCCTTCAGTTCCCTTCTATCAGTTCCCCCCGATCCTTCAGTTCCCCCCGATCCTTCAGTTCTCCCCGATCCTTCAGTTTCCCCCGATCCTTCAGTTCCCCCCGATCCTTCAGTTCCCCCCGATCCTTCAGTTCCCCCCGATCCTTCAGTTTCCCCCGATCCTTCAGTTCCCCCGATCCTTCAGTTCCCCCCGATCCTTCAGTTCCCCTCCCATCAGTTCCCCCGATCCTTCAGTTTCCCCCGATCCTTCAGTTCCCCCGATCCTTCAGTTCCCCTCCCATCAGTTCCCCCGATCCTTCAGTTCCCCTCCCATCAGTTCCCCCCGATCCTTCAGTTCCCTTCTATCAGTTCCCCCCGATCCTTCAGTTCCCCACGATACTTCAGTTCCCTTCTATCAGTTCCCCCCGATCCTTCAGTTCCCCTCCCATCAGTTCCCCTCCCATCAGTTCCCCTCCCATCAGTTCCCCCAATCCTTCAGTTCCCCTCCCATCAGTTCCCCCCGATCCTTCAGTTCCCCCCGATCCTTCAGTTCTCCCCGATCCTTCAGTTCCCCTCCCTTCAGTTCCCCTCGATCCTTCAGTTTCCCCCGATCCTTCAGTTTCCCCCATCCCTCAGATCCCTAAAATATTTAATTATATGTTATTATATATTTTCTATTCCATCTTTCAATCTCATAATCCAATTTGTCAGACGCCCGCTTACCAATTCATAATTTTCCTCATCAACTCGCTTCCAGATTCCGACCCCAAGAAGACCGATGCAGATTCGACTTCGTCCTCTTCTGAGCAGCAGAAGCCACCCGGCAGTGCTGAGGAGCAAAAGCCGCAGGACGAAGGCGCCACTCCGCCGCCGACAATTCCGCCGCCGCCGCCACCACCGCCGCAGCAGCAGCCCTCAGCTGATGAGGTGGAGTCTGGCGACATCGATTCGAACTCGGGCAGCTCCCGAGACGAGTCGTCGTCTCAAAGTCGGGGTCGTGACGACGAGCGCGACCACCGCGACGACGGCGAGGACCGGCGCTCGTCCCGCGGCAGCCACGACCCAGACGATGAGCTGTGAGCAGGATCACCCTACCTTATGGTAGAGCGTAAAATGGTACTTGAAAACATGAGTAATATTAATTTAAATCGCGTTTCGTTTGTTGCTCCTGTGTAACGCCTGCATTGACTTTTAGCTCTGGTTGTTCCTCTGATCTTAAAATTTTATCTACTATTAAAAATACGACTAAAAATGTCTGTCTGTATTATCCAGTTACTCCAGAATTTCAACTGAAGCCTACTATGAGTAGTAAGCTGCAGTTCAGTTCCGATCTTTCAATTAGAAAATAAAATAAAACTCGGTTGCACTACTGCCAGTAGACAGTTCAGTGCCAAGTCCGTACTACTATAATTAATGTATAATGCAGTGTCGCTCCGATAATTTCGGTTCTCATTCCGAATTTTACACCTGCCGCTGTGTTTGTGATTGTCTGGTTAAAAAAAATCAAACAAAATAAACTGTTGCTACTACTAGCAGCAGTAGCAACAATGTTTTTTTCTCAGTGTTTTTTTCCCGATTCGACTTGTCAAAAAAACTTGTTAATTGTGTTTAATCTTGTTTTGCCTGCTAGTTGAATATCCTGCGCACCCTATGAAATTCCTCCGTCTGTCTGGTCTGTCTGTCTTTTTCTGGATTTTTGCCTGCATTTTGCTATTGCGCCCATTTTCTATGCTTTGATTGGCCCAGCTGCTCTCTTTGAGCTCCTTCATCTAGCTTTGTCCTGGTCCTGTCTTGATCCCACTTTCCCCATATCCAGTTTGATCCCATTCTCCCCAATATCCAGTCCGATCCCATTCTTCCCAATATCCAGTCCGATCCCATTCTCCCCAATATCCAGTCTGATCCCATTCTTCCCAATATCCAGTCCGATCCCATTCTCCCCAATATCCAGTCTGATCCCATTCTTCCCAATATCCAGTCTGATCCCATTCTCCCCAATATCCAGTCTGATCCCATTCTCCCCAATATCCAGTCTGATCCCATTCTCCCCAATATCCAGTCCGATCCCATTTTCCCCAATATCCAGTCTGATCCCATTTTCCCCAATATCCAGTCCGATCCCATTCTCCCCAATATCCAGTCCGATCCCATTCTCCCCAATATCCAGTCCGATCCCATTTTCCCCAATATCCAGTCCGATCCCATTCTCCCCAATATCCAGTTTGATCACATTTTCCCCAATATCCAGTCCGATCCCATTTTCCCCAATATCCAGTCCGATCCCATTCTCCCCAATATCCAGTTTGATCACATTTTCCCCAATATCCAGTCCGATCCCATTCTCCCCAATATCCAGTTTGATCACATTTTCCCCAATATCCAGTCCGATCCCATTTTCCCCAATATCCAGTCCGATCCCATTCTCCCCAATATCCAGTCCATTCTCCCCAATATCCAGTCCATTCTCCCCA
This sequence comes from Macrostomum lignano, assembly GCA_002269645.1. Taxonomy (NCBI): domain Eukaryota; kingdom Metazoa; phylum Platyhelminthes; family Macrostomidae; genus Macrostomum; species Macrostomum lignano. Next base: position 43,797 of record NIVC01000930.1, on the reverse strand, counting down.
ATATCCAGTCTGATCCCATTCTCCCCAATATCCAGTCTGATCCCATTCTCCCCAATATCCAGTCCGATCCCATTCTCCCCAATATCCAGTTTGATCACATTTTCCCCAATATCCAGTCCGATCCCATTCTCCCCAATATCCAGTTTGATCACATTTTCCCCAATATCCAGTCCGATCCCATTTTCCCCAATATCCAGTCCGATCCCATTCTCCCCAATATCCAGTCCATTCTCCCCAATATCCAGTCCATTCTCCCCAATATCCAGTCCATTCTCCCCAATATCCAGTCCATTCTCCCCAATATCCAGTCTGATCCCATTCTCCCCAATATCCAGTCTGATCCCATTCTCCCCAATATCCAGTCCGATCCCATTCTCCCCAATATCCAGTCTGATCCCATTCTCCCCAATATCCAGTCTGATCCCATTCTCCCCAATATCCAGTTGATCCCAATACAAGTTTGCAATCAAATCTGCTCTCTTATCGCCTATTTCTCCAATTAGTTTCATCAGCTCCCTCTTGAGCACAGAAGTCTGTGTCCCAATGTTTTCTCTGCTTCTCTGCAAGGCGCTGGTATTTTGTTTTGCGAATTGCAATTAGAAAATTTTCAAAGATAAGAAATGTTAAATTACTGTCTGCTATTAGTTAATTGATACCCTCAGTTAACAGTCGTTTTCGCTAGAGACGTTTGTGTGATTTGTTTGTCCTACTCTTAACAATTTAAGTAAAATACTGTAGCGCTCTCGTCTGCGTCTTAACTTTGTTCTCTAAAAGGCAATGATTCTCAACTTTGAATCCTGCTAATAACTAATTATCACATTTCTGGGAAGTAAGCAAATAAAAGTTGCTGATAAAATTGACAGCAGGTATTATTAATTGGATGCAAGAAAAAAATGATTTTGAACTTTTGCTTTTTTTCTCTTTTTTGTTACTAAAAACACTATTTACACTACTACACGTTAGTAGTGTTTAATTACGAGTCTTTCTAGCTGAATCCAATGAGTTGCTGTTCTGAGCCAATGCACCCCAATTACGAGTATCAGCAACAATTATTGCTGATTGGCTGCAGCCCAACCGCTTTTCCAACTCTAAACCCCCAAGTGCGTATGTACAGTCGCGGGGGGGGGGGTGGGGGCGAGATTTTCGTCTTGCTAAGTGCGCATACATGTACATTGACAGAAACTGTCTGTAGTTGTCTAAGGCTTATCTAAGATCAAACCCATAAAAACACAGTGTTCATTCGTCATTTATCTATATATTGACTGTGTGGATGGCCTCTGATGTGTTCTGACTCTATTATTGTTGAACTAGCTGATATCTAATACTGCTGTCATGTCGGTCGCTAATCTCAACGTGACTCAGCAGCGCTGCAACAACAATGACCTGACCGTGACTGTCCGGGCCGGCATGCGCAATTCCGTCACCGGCCTTAGCTTCATCCAGTCGCCCCAGCTGCCGAATGTGGATCAGCAAAGGTTGACTCAGAAACAGCTAAAGGAGACTAGGAGACAGGAGCGCTTGGAAAACCAGGTGAGTCTTCTCATCTAGCTCTCCTCTCCTTCTCCTCTCTTCTTTCCTCTCCTCTCCGCTCCTTTCCATTCCTCTCCTCTCTTCTCTTCTCATCTCCTCTCTCCTCTCCTCTTATTTCTCCTCTCCTCCCTTTCCTTTCCTTTCCTTTCCTCTATTCTCTTCTCTCCTCTCCTCTCCTCGCTTCTTATTTCTCCTCGCCTCCTTTCCTTTCCTTTTCTCTATTCCTGTATTCTCCTCTTCTTTTCCTTTCGTTTCCTCTTCTCTCCTCTCTCCTCTCCTTTCGCCTCCTTTCCTTTCCTTTCCTCTCTTCTCCTCTATCCTTTGGTCCCCTCTCCTCTCCTCTCCTCTCTCCTCTCCTCTCCTCTCTCTCTCCTCTCCTCTCCTCTCCTCTCCTCCTCTCCTCTCCTCTCCTCTTCTCTACTCTCTCCTCTCTTTTCTTCTCCTCTCATTTCTCCTCTCCTCTCCTCTTTTCCTTTTCTCCCTTTTCCTCTCTTCTCTTCTCCTCTCCTCTCCTTTCCTCTCCTCTCCTCCTTTGCCAGCTACTCTGCTCTATGAGCTCGTTATTCTACAGTAATCTCTGCTCTGCTAATCTCCTCTACCTTCTACTTACTCTCTGCCACTCTGCTCTACCCTCACGCATGCTCTCACCTTTAAGGGCACCTGCTGCTGGCGCATAGAGACTAACCAAGGCCTGCGCTATCGAATCGTAGCTGACCTGCTGTGCGCTCTAACCCTGCTCCCAGGCGCCGTGGCCGTGATCCTGCTGTCATTCGCTTACATCTATAGCGAGCCCAGCCCGAGCGAGCCCTATCCCTGGCTGAAGTACGCATTGGCCGCATCCGGTTGCCTGCTGCTGCTGCTGTACATCGCCTGGCTGGCCACTGGCTGCTGCCTCTACAGAAGAGCTGTCGCGCTGAAAAGGCCCAACGACGGAGGAACCCTGTGCAAGCACTCGAGGCGACTCGGGGCAAACCAGTCGCGTAACGATGTACAGGAGATTCCCATGGCCAATCAAGGAGCGGCGCAGGCGGCTGCAGGCGACTCAGCGCTGACCAATCAAAACAACGCAAATCCGCTAATCTTGGTCCGCTCGCCCACTCCAACGCCAGTCGAGCAGCAGGCGAAGCACACGCAGCGGCTGCTGTCGGATGAGGTCTAGAGATCAGGACTCGGTTAATTCAATTCTTGAAAATTTTGATTGACGGATGACATTTCGAGTAATTGATTTGTTTTAATTTCCCTGTCTGTTGCCACGATGGCCTTAACTATTTGAAAGTGAAGATTCTTCGGTAAAGCTATATATTTTTTAAATACCATAATTAATAAACAAGAATTGATTGTTGTTTTCTATAAGAACCCAAATGATTTATCGCGATCGAAGTTATCGATTTTCCTATTTTAGCGAATAAATCATTATTGACTAGCTAGTGTTTGACTTTGCGACGATCGAATGACACATGCGGTATTTACATAGAAGGAACATATTGACAACAAATACATTTTGAGAAAATGGCCAACTTGCGGCGTCAACTTGCTGCTTGAGCGAGTCCGTCAGTCTCAGCGTCCAGCATTCAGACGGTTTGGACCACCGCCTGGAGCAACGCCAAACGATCAGGTACGTGTAGGACCTCTCTGACTGCTGGACTGCCCTCGGGGGGGGGGGGGGAACGAAGGGCAGCCCAGACAAGCCCACGTGGCGACGACGTAGATCCTCACAGAAGTCGGGAGCCAGGCTGCCGAGTTGGATGAACTGCTGAAATCGCGGAAGCTCCGTCGCCTGTCCACATTTGCGCCTCTGCTCACAATTGTAGCCTCGATACGTCATCCGGCACGCGGGGCACATGGTCTTAGGCCGACAGGTTCACCAAGCCGACACTTGACTCAACAGCAAAGAAGCTATCGCTGGGCGCCCTCAACAGGACAGCCAGGGCGAGATCGTCGGCGTTGTTATAAGCACGCTGCGCTGTCTCTCCGGTTGGTGTCGACCCACGTGTCGCCGCAGCGCAGCAGAGTATGACGACTGTAGATAAACAAGTCGATCGGGAGGGGGACACACGAAGGGCAGCCGTTATTAGTTAAGCTATATAACTCTCATATAGTAGTTATACCGTGTCGCATTCAATTTGCCTATGGGCTTTTTAACTATGCTGGGGAAAACTGTCGATATCGTTCAGCCAGCGGAGAAGCAAAAATTTCACCTGCTTTTTATGACCATACCCATGTCCTTTTCATATCCTTTTCATGTCCCATGACCATACCCATGTACATGCCAAGGACGACTTAAGTAGAAGGACGGGAAACCTCGTTTCTTAGAAAATTTTTGAAGGTATTTTTTCCCGAAAAAATACACTGCGGAGATAGGAAATTTTCATTTTTTCAGCACAAAAATTGCTATAACTTTTGATAGGAGGCAGATCCAGTGTTGATCTTTTGATATGTTGTGCTTTTTTATTGCTCTATCGATATTTATAAAGCTTTCCGTTCAGAAAATTAGGATTCTATGTTAATTTTTTATTCTACGTATATTTCCTGTATCTAAAATCACAAAAATGCATGACACAGCTCTAATATTTGGTTTTATGAATCTATTTTATCATCTATGTTACGACTATTTGCTATACAGTCAGGTAAGAAGGATAAAATAGACTCATAAAATCAAAGAGCCAAGCCGTGGCATTCTAATGTATTTCAAGCACAAGACACATGAAAATATACGTAGAATAAAAAATTAACATAGAATCCTAATTTTCTGAACGAAAAGCTTTATAAATATCGATAGAGCAATAAAAAAGGCACAACATATCAAAAGATCAACACTGGATCTGCCTCCTATCAAAAGTTATAGCAATTTTTGTGCTGAAAAAATGAAAATTTCCTATCTCCGCAGTGTATTTTTTCGGGAAAAAGTGCCTTCAAAAATTTTCTAAGAAACGAGGTTTCCCGTCCTTCTACTTAAGTCGTCCTTGGTACATGCATGCAGCGACTTTAAATTCTTTGTCATCATTACCTGCAAGAACTAACTAAGAGGACGTATGCGGATATAGATCGCTTGTAGAAGATATGACGATTTCTCTCTACGTTTACCTTTCGGAATGGCTTTGTATTTATGTTGCCTAGCTTAAAATCTTTCTGCATCCGCGCCTGATGCAGTTAATTTGACAAAGTGAACAAAACTAAAGTAAATTTCACGACTTTCTAGCTTGATTAGCGGATGAAAATGACTCACTTCATCATAGAGCCCTTTGTTAGAGAAAGTGGCCAGTATTGAAATAAGGGACAGGAATCCCACCTCCAGATTTTGAAACACCGTTTAGAACGCTACTATTCGTTTCGAAGAAAGTAGGAACTTTTTTGAAGCGAGATTCCGGCGTGGGTGAACTTCAGATCGAGAAATATTGGTGTCAGGTGTTGTTGGCTTGTGGAAGTGGTAATATACTGTTGCATAGGTTTTTTAATTTCATCACTTCATCGTAGTCAATTGTTTATAAAATCGACTATTTTCTTGTCCTAAACAGTTTAAATAAGCTATAATAGACACAAAGACCTCGTAAAAAAGTAAACTATAATAAATAAAGTTAAGTCTTAAAGTTAATTCTTCAAATATTTTCTAAGAGTTCAAATTGTAGTCATGGGCTTGATGAGACTTTTCTACTACAAATATCTGAACAGTGATGTTATAAAAGGATTTGATCGTTACAAGGTAAAAATATGGGTTGTTTATTGTAAAAAGACTTTCATTCGTTTCAATGAGTTTTCAATTACAAAATTACATTAGAGCTAGGCCCCATATTATGCAAATCTGCACATCTTAGGCTAGATTTCTATTGGTTTTATTTATTGTATAAGCGTGTACTATTACATTTTGCATCAGATAATATACAACTTGAGCAATTATACCTTTCAATTTATAGTTCTTATCTTCCTCTTAGTGACAATCACTAGTAACATGCAAAATCATTTCAGTGACAATACCATAGAAATAGGGCCTATCCTTTGGTAATAATCATTTTAGTACCTATGCCAGCTATTTTATTTTGAACTTGGTTATGTTTATAAATATTATTTAGAAATTATAATCAAAGCTTTTATTTAAAAAGTATTCTGAGACATTTTTAGTTTATTTAATTTTCTTTGTTTACTCCTAAATTCTAAAATATGCAAATATTTTAAATATATAATATTTATAATCATGTTTTACTATTGTACCTTATATAATTAAAGTATTTTCATGTTTTTTATATTGCTTGTAGCTAATAAGCTAAGATATAAACTATATTTTGGATCATATAATATACTATATTCAGGAAGGTGGCATATGCATGCCAGAATTAAATTCGGGAAAAGGTTCCTATGTACGCCAAGTATGCCAAAAATTGGAAATATAATTGTCATGTATGCCAAAATTAAAAAGTTATGCAACTTTATTTTTGCACTGCAATAATAAAGGACCTTTTTTCCATTTTTATGTTTGACATTTATATTTATATTATAACAAAAAAATGTGTCTATTTTTCCTTTACAACAATGTGCAGTTTCACAAAGTCCTAGTACTTAATTAAATAGCACTATCACATTCTATTAATATTATTTTTCCTATTTGCATTCTTATTATCTTTTAACTGTAACCTTTTTCTTTGAAATGTTGATATTTTTTGTTATAGAAACTGAAGATACTTGCATTTTCAAATAGCTTTGTATACCACTTATTGTATGCCAAAAGCAATTTTGTTGTGTATACAGTATGCCAAATGCAATTTTTTAAGATTTAAATATGCCAAATGTATGCCAAATGAACTATGAAGGGCTAATGCATGCTGGAATTTTCAAGCAAAAAGGCCACCTTGATTATGGGTAGTATATGCCCAAAATTCAGGCATGCATTGGTCTTGTATGCCAAAAGTAGGCATGCACAGTTGGTGTGCATCACTACTAAGAAAATAGTAATATGTGCACACTTGGCATGCACTTTATAAAATCATGTGGAGGAGTTGTTGTGAAGTAGAAAAAATATGAAAAAAGTTCATTCTTAAGTGTAAATTTCAAGCTTTCCAGGTTTTTTAAGGTTGTAATAAAGCATTTAAACAAGTTTTTGAATGTATCGATTTTCCATTAGAAATAGTATCGCTGAAAAAGCAGAAAAATTAACCAAATTATCTGCTAAAAAGGATCGATTATGCAATCTATTATGCAATTCAAAAAGGTTATTTATTGTCACAATATAAAAAATTCATTTATTGTCGCAACACCAGTGTAGTTTTGAGAATGGGCATGGGCATGGACATTCTATAAATATTATATTTTTCTATTTTCATTCTTGTCATATTTTAACTATAACCTTTTTCTTTGAAATGTTGATACTTTTTGTTACAGAAACTAAAAATACTTGCATTTTCAAATAGCTTTGTATATCACTTTTTGTCTCAATTTTATTTATTTTTATTTATTATTTATTATTATTTATTATTTATTTATTTTCAACTCAATTTTTTTTCTGCATGCATTTGTAATTATTCAATTTTTGTTTGGGCATGCACCTAGCATGATCTAGACTATGGGATATAAACAATGCAAATTTACATATTTGATTTGCACAATGGATAACCTACAATAAAATCTCTGCATAGGCCATAGATATATACTTTGAGAATATAAGACAAGAATAGGTCTAGTCAAAAATTGCAAGGTCTAGGTCATATAGTAAGTAGATAAAAACTTCTTAGCCTAGCTTAAGCAGCTTTTGTCTAGTGATAATTGCAATGTAGGAGCTGATATTATTATGGAAGAAGTAGATAGAGCTATAGTTCAAGTGTTTAAGTTGAAACTAAGTAGCTAAGCAATCAAGTTTTTAGCAATACAGCTATGTAATATGGGATTACAGTCATTTTGGTAACAAGACATTTTGGTGGCAAGCAAAAGTCATTTTGGTGACATGAAAAATACCCTTTAATGATTGTTCACTTCAGAAATTTGGTGCAAATAATAAAATTGAAAAAAAACTTTTTTTTAAATAAAAAAGAATAAAATGATATAGCCATTTTGTTTTTGAACCATAAATTACCTTGAAAATCTTAAGGGATATCAAACCCTAACTTTTTAATAATTTTCTGCAATGGTTGAGTATTGCTTTATTTAATTTTCTTTATTTACAATTCCAGAGTTGCAATCTTTTGAATTTATATCAATATAATTACAATTGTGTCTAGTGAATATCTGCTTTTCTCATAGTCAGCATTTCATGTGGATTTTCAATGGCTTTATGTTTATGTGTCTGAATATTCTGGGACAATTCAAAACAATCTGCACAGAAAGAAAACCATGTAATTAGTTTAATTTCTTTTCCTATATATACTAATCTTTTGACTGAAAATTTCAAATATGAATGAACATAAATCGTAACAAAATAATAACAAGATGATATTATTAGGCACTTGCTGTCACTAAAATGACTATACTTATAAATTCTTTAATTTTTTATCAAAAAAGTGTCTGTAACAAAAGCAACTTGTTACCAAAATGACTATTTGTCACCAAAACATCTGTCACCAAAACAACTTGTCACTGAAACAACCAGTACCTATAATATTGCTGGTATTAGGTGGCAGCAGTTCAAATAATAGTATACTTTTAATGTCCTACCAAATTGACAACATGATAAGGTTTAGGGCACCTCTGCACTGCTTGCATTAGCATGTAACATTGATTGTATATCATAAGTAAAATATTTTTCTATATGCCATCCCAGTCCATCAGATACATATACTTATAGCTGCCATTTCCTACCCCCATGTGCAGCACAGATAAGGAACCCATTTAACTGAAGCATATAGAATGAATATTTCTATGCATGATACATAGTCAAGACTAAAGCTACCAATGATTTATGACCCACTCCAAGCCAGACCTATAAAAAAACCATTTTAGAAAAAATTTTAATAAACTGTTATGTTTAATTTTGGAAAGCAAAGAAATTAAGAATTTTGAATATTATATGGTTATTTTCATTGCTAAAAATGATTGGCTTAAAAAATAATTCCAATGAGCATTATAAGCTATATTGATTCAAAAGATATATTTTTTTATTGGATATTAAAATTTCAAAGTTAAAATGAAACACAACCAAATTTATAAGCTATCAAATCCAAAAAATAAGTGCAAGAACTTTTTGGATGACCAGACACATACATTTTATTAAGTTATTTTGCCATTCCTTAAGCAGTAAGAGTAGGCTGAATATGGTTATTGGAAGATTTTCTTATAAGCATACATCTAATAGATATTGGCCACTCAATGACCAAGAATTAAAATACTATTGAAGTGCAATGGAAATAAAGAAATGTTGCTAGTTTAAAAGCTTTTGTGAAAGGAACTCCAATAATTCCTTAGAGTTAGACTCAAGCAATATAGATTTTTGATGCTATATGTAAATAGCATGGTTGGGCTAGTAAGACTAAAGTTAAGATAAATATAATCCTAGTCATTATTTTTGTATAATAAATAAATAAGACACTTTTAATGACTAAAAGGTTAAATTATTGCTATCACTCTACTTTCTTATTATGTTATATTGTAAATGATAAATTAACTGTTGCCATCAGGGTTAACTTCATTAAAATTTAAGGAAGTTATAAGAAAGTTATAAGATATAAATATAGATAGACTATAAAAATATAGATTAAGCTACAGATATGAATATAGAAATTTTTTGGTTATGGCCAAACTTTTCAATTTGGGGATTTTACATATGCTCTATATAGTTCTTTGCATAGGAGATCATTCATTCAGGATATATAGTTGGCTATATCGAAATGACTTTGTAACAAGAGGCAATAGAAAAAATGAGAATAAAACCAAAAAGAAAATTGCTACTTCTTAAAACAAAGTAATGTGACCAGCATAAATGATATTCATAGAAGATTGATTTATCATTATCATTCATTGTTAATTCTAAAATGTATCAATTATCAAGTCTATGGATAATTTTAAAAAATCAAAATGTGTTTATTTTTAACTTAGCTAAAAACTGTTTATTAATCTAGCTTTAGCACTAGGAATTATAAATATTCATTACTCATTACTATGGAATGTATTTTGGCCTTTGAATGTTGGTTTAATAATATATCAATAAATGAAATCAATAAAATGAATGAAATGTAGACATATGAATAAAAGTCAAATGTAAATGTTTTTAAAATGAGATTGGTTAGAATTTAAAGCTAAATTTTTGTTGGGGGCACAGAATTTTAAGATTAAGGGAACTTAATTGGTATTTCTATCTAACATATAAGCATATATAGAGGTTTGATAGGATCAATTGTGTCGAAGCTAATTGTAATAACTAAAATATCTCCTTCATCTACCATTCTTTATATTAGTATTCATCTCAGGACACGAGCCCGTTCTCCAACTATGTGATGCATCCATTTTGGGGCTGGCTTGTCCAGGTAAGCAATAATAATAATAAATAATATAGTCTAGTATAGCTTTGTACATGCCATAAAAGCATAATTATTAAACACTTGAAATTGCAGTTCCTGCCTCGATGGTTGGCGCCTAACCTGCTAACTGTCACTGGCTTCCTCTGCCTGGTTGTCAATGCCCTTTTGGCTGTGTACTTTGATCCTGAGATGTACGCTTCATCTGCTGAGTATTCCCAGTTTCCAGCTATTCCAGCTGGATTCTGGCTGGCTAGTGCAGCACTGGGGTTCATTTCGCACACATTGGGTAATCGCTGTATTGATTTATTGATTGATGGTTCAATTGTAAAGTAAATTATGAGCTTGAGATAGACTGTATGATAAACTCAGATGGCCGTGAGAAACTGAGATAGATTGTATGAGAAACTCAGATAGACTGCATGATAAACTCAGATAGACTGCATGATAAACTCAGATAGACTGCTTGATAAACTCAGATAGACTGCTTAATAAACTCAGATTGACTGCATGAGAAACTCAGATAGACTGCATGAGAAACTCAGATAGACTGCATGAGAAACTCAGATAGACTGCATTAGAAACTCAGATAGACTGCTTGATAAACTCAGATAGACTGCATGATAAACTCAGATAGACTGCTTGATAAACTCAGATAGACTGCTTAATAAACTCAGATTGACTGCATGAGAAACTCAGATAGACTGCATGAGAAACTCAGATAGACTGCATGAGAAACTCAGATAGACTGCATGAGAAACTCAGATAGACTGCATGAGAAACTCAGATAGACTGCATGAGAAACTCAGATAGACTGCATGAGAAACTCAGATAGACTGCATGAGAAACTCAGATAGACTGCATGAGAAACTCAGATAGACTGCATGAGAAACTCAGATAGACTGCATGAGAAACTCAGATAGACTGCATGAGAAACTCAGATAGACTGCATGAGAAACTCAGATAGACTGCATTAGAAACTCAGATAGACTGCTTGACAAACTCAGATAGACTGCTTGATAAACTCAGATAGACTGCTTGATAAACTCAGATAGACTGCATGAGAAACTCAGATAGACTGCTTGATAAACTCAGATAGACTGCATGAGAAACTCAGATAGACTGCATGAGAAACTGAAATAGAATCGCCCTCGAACCCCTCAGACGGCATGGACGGCAAGCAGGCCCGCAGGACGGGCACCGGCTCCCCAGTTGGCGAGCTGCTGGACCACGGCCTGGACTCGTGGACCACCCTGCTGTACCCCATGATTGCCCACGCCGTGTTTGGCCGCGGCAGATTCGGGGTTGATCCGGGCAGGCTCTACTTGATCTACCTGGCCGTGATGGGCCAGTTCTACCTGTCCCACTGGGAGAAATACGTCACCGGGGTGCTGTTCCTGCCGTGGGGCTACGATCTCAGCCAGGTGAGGGCTGTGTCTGTCTGCCTGCCTGTCTGTCTGTCCTCTGTCTGTCTGTCTGTCTGGTCTGTCTGTCTGTCTGTCTGTCTGTCTGCCTGTCTGTCTGTGTGTCTGTCTGTCTGCCTGTCTGTCTGTGTGTCTGTCTGTCTGCCTGTCTGTCTGTCTGCCATAGTGTCTGTCTGTCTGTCTTAGTGTCTGTGTGTCTGTCTGTCTGCCTGTCTGTCTGTCTGTCTGTCTGTCTGTCTGTCTGCCTGTCTGTCTGTCTGTCTGTCTGTCTGCCTGCCTGCCTGTCTGTCTGTCTGTCTGTCTGTCTGTCTGCCTGTCTGTCTGTCTGTCTTCTGTCTGTCTGTGTGTCTGTCTGTCGAGCTGCTTTGCTGCTCCCAACTGACATATCTGCTGCAGATCGACTATGGCTCTGAACTGCTCTTAAATACTAAATTCTCTTTGCTTCCATTAAAAGAAAATCCCATCTAAACTTGAACCTCTCCCAGGTCGCTCTGGTCGGCCTTTACCTCGCCACCTACGTGCTAGGCACTGATTTCTGGCAGGATTTCGCCATCGGAGACTTCACCTACCCGGACATTGCTGTGGCTGTTGTTTACGGTAAGGCAGCAGCTGGTGCCCAAATAATCGTACCTTTTTTGCTTTGCAAAAAATTTCTTTCCGAGTTGCCTCTAGTAAACAAAATAATCCGCCCTAGCAACGATTAAAGTGGCGCCTAGCAACCATCTAGAATCGTCCCTAGCAACCATTTAGAATCGCCCCTAGCAACTATCTATAATCGGCCCTAGCAACGATCTAGAATCGGCCCTAGCAACGATCTAGAATCGCCCCCAGCAACCATTTAGAATCGCCCCTAGCAACCATCTAGAATCGCCCCTAGCAACCATCTAGAATTGGCCCTAGCAACAATTTAGAATCGGCCCCAGTAACTACCAGAATCGTCACTAACATTAAAAATCTCCATAGAAAATCGCCAACAAAAATCCCCACCCGCTTTATCCTTCATCATCCCCATAGGCGGATTCTGGACCCTGTGCGTGCCGCTGACGATCTACAATGTGGCCAAGGCATTCCGGGCTGGAACCAACCGGAAGTCAGGCCTGGTAGCTTCTGTCGAACCTCTGGCCGCGGCCTTTCTTCTATTGGCCTCATCAGCCGCTTGGGCCTATTATTCACCTAACAATGTTTTGCACGCTTCGCCGCGACTGTTCTTCACCGCCTTTGGCACCGTGTTCACCAATATCACTGTGAGTTCCATTGTCGCCAATACCGTCCTGTCTATCTCCCCCATTCCGCCCTGTCTATCTCCCCCATTCCGCCCTGTCTATCTCCCCATTCCGCTGTCTATCTCCCCCATTCCGCCCTGTCTATCTCCCCCATTCCGCCCTGTCTATCTTCCCCATTTTGCCCTGTCTATCTCCCCATTCCGCCCTGTCTATCTCCCCCATTTTGCCCTGTCTATCTCCCCCATTTTGCCCTGTCTATCTCCCCATTCCGCCCTGTCTATCTCCCCCATTTTGCCCTGTCTATCTCCCCATTCCGCCCTGTCTATCTCCCCATTCCGCCCTGTCTATCTCCCCATTCCGCCCTGTCTATCTCCCCCATTCCGCCCTGTCTATCTCCCCATTCCGCCCTGTCTATCTCCCCCATTCCGCCCTGTCTATCTCCCCCATTCCGCCCTGTCTATCTCCCCCATTCCGCCCTGTCTATCTCCCCCATTTTGCCCTGTCTATCTTCCCCATTTTGCCCTGTCTATCTCCCCATTCCGCCCTGTCTATCTCCCCCATTTTGCCCTGTCTATCTCCCCATTCCGCCCTGTCTATCTCCCCCATTTTGCCCTGTCTATCTCCCCATTCCGCCCTGTCTATCTCCCCCATTTTGCCCTGTCTATCTCCCCATTCCGCCCTGTCTATCTCCCCATTCCGCCCTGTCTATCTCCCCATTCCGCCCTGTCTATTTCCCCATTCCGCTCTGTCTATCTTCCCCATTCCGCCCTGTCTATTTCCCCATTCCGCCCTGTCTATCTTCCCCATTCCGCTGTCTATGTCCTCTATCCCGCCCGTCCAATGCAATTCAATATCACTAGTTGCATACTGATTCGGTATGTGCCAGTTTGCACCTCACTGCACAGGCAAACGCATTTTCATACGTATTAACTCTTTGCAATCAATTGTATTTTATTCCACTTACTTGACTTCTTTAGTCTACTTAAGAATATAACACATGTTAATGCAAATTTCACAAAGTTATTCTGTCCCAGATATCCGACTAAAACCGTAGCAACTTCTGGATTATATAATTTTGTATGATATGCAAATCTGCCAGCCAAGCTATAAAGTTCTTTACAGCTGCTTTTTCTGTTTTTCTTTTGCCAACGGAAATTTCTATATTATTATATAGCTTCTTAGTTGGTCGTGTGTCCTAGAACCCGCACTGCTATGAATGACATTTTCAGTCGGTCGGTAGGGCTGCCGTGTGATTACCGGTTTTTTTTTAAACAACACCCCAGACGAGGCCAGTGGGCCTTTCTATCTGTGCTATGTTTTAAATTGATTCGCCGTTTTTTAAAAATGTACTTTTAGTTAGTCAGGTGATGAAGGAATCTGTATCGTACGAATGTTCATCCAAATAAATATACAGGGTCGGGCGCATGGTTCCAGGTTTGTGGCACTGGTGGGGATGGGGTGTATTGGGAAATCAGCAAATTTCATGGTTAATTTTGCATGACAAGTTTATATGAACTTTTTTGTCCCAGTTGCCCTATCCTCTTCTTTATATCCTCTGCCTCTGTCTTCCTCTCCCTCTCGCCCCTTCACCCTAATCCTATGTTTCACTCTCTATCTATCTACATTTATCACGCTCTATCTCGCCTATATCTCTGTCCCTCTGCCTCCCCCTTCCCCCTTTCACCCTCTTCCATCACTCTCCATCACCCTCTTCCATCACTCTCTTCATCACCCTCTCCCCATCACCCTCTCCCCATCACCCTCTCCCCATCACCATCTCCCCATCACCCTCTCCCCATCACCATCTCCCCTCACTCTCTCTCCCCCTCTCCCGCTCTCTCCCTCACCCTCCCCCCTCAATATCTATCTTCTCCCCTGTCCTTTCCCAAACTTTCTTCCCTTCCCACCTGTATCTGTGTTACCCCCCCCCCATAATTCCCTCAATTTCAGTGCCGCCTGATTGTCAGCCAGATGAGTCAGACTCGTTGCGAACTGTTTAATACTCTTGGCTGTCTGTATTGTCTGACCGTTGCCGGGCTGTTGCTACGGCGATCGTCGCTGCAGTTCGAATTGGCCTGCCTCGGCTGTCTGACTGTCGTGGCTGTGGTCGCGCATCTGCACTATTGGTGCTGCGTTGTGCGACAAATGCTGGACCACTTCGGCCTGCGCGCCTTTGTCATTGTCGACAAGGGCGTCAAGGCTAAGTAGGGCGGCTCATTGCTCCCCTGCTAGTCTATCAGATATTAACGGCTTTCTTGTATGTTTGCTCGGTTTGGAATAATAATAGAGATCGTACCATTTCTAAGACATGTTTTTTTAGAGTTATGTAGATATGTAATGTCGGGGTGTTATACGAGCTAGTTATGCCTTTTTAGAACCTCGATATTATTATAGAAGAACTATATCTGCCATTGTGGGACACATACATAAAACATTCGAATAGGTCTTTTTTCTTGGCTATATAATAATTTAACATTCTGAAATATTTTTTTCTGAACAATTATTTTGTTTACATAATTTTGTCTTTATAATAGTAAAAAACTATTAAGTTTTCGAGATATTTAAAGTTATTGCAGCAATCATCTGCATCCTGTCATCTTTTTTGCAGCGACTCCCAAATATAATGCGTGTGTATAGCGGACAAGAGAGAAAAGGGGCGGTGCCCCCAGCCCAGGCCGATTTAAAAAACAGTTTGGCTTTTATTTTGCCCGCTTGTGTCTTACTTTGACCTCTTTCCTTACTGCTCTCTTATTGGCTGAGCTAGATTGGGCCTGGGCTGAGGTTCGTCCGTCTGTGACTTTTACCTCTTTCCTTACTGCTCTCTCATTGGCTGAGCTAGATTGGGCCTGGACTGAGTTTCGTCCGTCTGAGACTTTACCTCTTTCCTTACTGCTCTCTGATTGGCTGAGCTAGGATTGGGCCTGGGCTGAGTTTCGTCCGTCTGTTACTTTGACCTCTTTCCTTACTGCTCTCTGATTGGCTGAGCTAGATTGAGCCTGCCCCACCCACCCCCCACTATAGCTGAGTTTCCCGAGAAAAAGAAAGAAAATTTTAGCTACCACATTAAATTTAAGTAGCACTGATTAGTTAAACTACTGAATAAAGAGTAGGCGTTCTAATTTTTCACAATGTTAATTGCGAGTGGCATATCAGTTCTTCTAGTAGCTGTGGTTTTAATTCCGATTGCCTACCATTACCGTCATAGAAAAAACTATTTTAATCTTTTTTACTTCACCATTTAGTCCTGTGCTGTGTTGTCCGAACGAACCACAGTTAGCTTTTGTTTATTTCTTGACTTTTTCTTATATATTTTACTTTCTTTTTGGTTAGTTATATAGCTTTATGTTTTTTAAATACAAATAAGGAAGTGTCTTTTAAATTTAAAAGTACAACTTCAAATTTTTAGCTTTTGACTTCCTCTCATTTTTTTTGCTTTTTTTCTACGTTTTTTTCTCAACTATCTATTGTACTACTCAGCCAAAGCCGATGAGTAGTATCATTAACGCATACTATTGGACACCTAAATACGATACTTTTTATCTCATTAGTATGTTCACTTGAGTGATTTCAAATAAATTGTTTTGCCTGTTTTCTCTGTTTTTGTCAGATTTCGAAAACTTCTTTGTTATTTAATTCTTTTTTTATAGAAAAAGTACCTCTGCAGTGAACATACCAACTAGATTGGAGGAACACTCAGATATTAAAAAACTTCATAGGGATTGAAGAGACACACATACAGAGAAAAGGGGACACTCAGAGATTTGAGGGACACTTATAGCGATCGAAGAGACAAGATTAAAGGCACACTCAAAGAGATTGAAGAGACACCCATAAGAGATTGATGAGACACTCTGAAATTAAAGAGACACTCATAGAGAATGAAGAGATACTCATAGCGATCGAGGAGACACTCATGTAGAGATTAAAGGGACACATACATCTAAGGGACAGTCATAGACATGCAAGGGACAGTCATAGACATGCAAGGGACAGTCATAGACAACCAAGTGACAGTCATAGACAACCAAGTGACAGTCATAGACAACCAAGTGACAGTCATAGACAACCAAGTGACAGTCATAGACAACCAAGGGACAGTCATAAAGATCGAAGAGACACTCAGAGATCCAAGGGACAGTCATAGAGATCGAAGAGACACTCATAGAGATCCAGGGACAGTCATAGACAACCAAGGGACAGTCATAGAGATCGAAGAGACACTCAGAGATCCAAGGGACAGTCATAGACAACCAAGGGACAGTCATAGAGATCGAAGAGACACTCAGAGATCCAAGGGACAGTCATAGACAACCAAGGGACAGTCAGACAACCAAGGGACAGTCAGTCATAGACAACCAAGGGACAGTCAGACAACCAAGGGACAGTCAGACAACCAAGGGACAGTCAGACAACCAAGGGACAGTCATAGACAACCAAGGGACAGTCAGTCATAGACAACCAAGGGACAGTCATAGACAACCAAGGGACAGTCATAGACAACCAAGGGACAGTCATAGACAACCAAGGGACAGTCATAGACAACCAAGGGACAGTCATAGACAACCAAGGGACAGTCAGAGATCGAATAGACACTCAGAGATCCAAGGAACACTCAATGATAAGCGCAAAATGTCCGCCATGCACTGCAGCGGGCCACGGCAGCAGCCCGGCATGCGAGAGGACAAAAAGTCGAACAGCAGCAGCGTCGGCGGCGGTGCAAGCAATTCACCGCGAATTCCCCTAGTGGCAGCCTGCAACAATACGAATAGTGTCGGCAGTAGTCACAATAATCATCATCACAGTCACGCCAAGACGCCCAGCGATCCAGCGGCTGCTGGCTCAGCCGCGGTGTCGCAGCAGCATCGCAGCGGGGGCGGCCGGGTCAAGCGCGCCACCCTGCCGATCTCTTCATCAGCTTCAACAGCGGTAGCCCAGCAGCAGCAGCAACAGGCGAATTCGATCGTGTCCCGCAGTCAGGAGAACCTCGGCCTGCGAACGGCGACTCTGTCTGGCCGGTCTGCTTCTAATAGCGGCAATCGCGGCATTCAGCAGCCGATGAAGAAGTCCTCATCCGCTCAGGGCATCGCCCCGACGCCTCATTCTGCAGCTGTCGCTACCGGCGGCGCCGGGACCAACGCCGCCGCAGGCGCCGCTTCCGCCGTGTCGGCTTCGATAATTTGCTGCTCTTCTACTGCAACAGCCGCTGCCGAGTCTGTTGCTTCCGACGGCGCCATCGCCGCTGCTTCTGCTGGCGAGCCGTCTTCTAGTAGCGCCGCCGGTCTGGAGCGAGAGAAGAGTGTCCGCGGCGCAGGTAGTCGCGGCAAAGCGGAAGCGGAACGACTCAAAGCGGAACTGGAGGCGGCTAAAGCGGAAGCGGCTGCTAGGGAGGCTCGAATGGCCCAGCTCGAGTCCGAGTGCCAGCGACTGCGCCGCTCTGCCGCGGCCGCTGCCAGCGCAGTGCCGGCGGCCACTTCGCCTCTGGCCGACGTTCCTGCCGACGTTGCTGCCGAAGCTGGCGGAGCAGCCGCGGAGATGCGCCAGCGTCTGGCCCAGATGGAGGAGGCAAACTTCAGCGCGACGGAAGAGCTGCAGGCAACGCTGTTGGAGCTGGCTGAGCTGCAGCTGAGGAACACCCACCTCACTGATGAGAATGAGAATCTGGTTGGGGAGAAACAGGTTGGTGGCGTCATTTGCTGCTTTCACGCCTTTCATTTGCTGGTCTTTGTTCACCAGTGTTCACATTTATGTTCACCAAGTGTTTACATCTATGATCACCAGTGTTCACATCTATGTTCACCAGTGTTCACATTTATGTTCACCAAGTGTTTACATCTATGATCACCAGTGTTCACATCTATGTTCACCAGTGTTCACATCTATGATCACCGGTGTTCACAACTATGTTCACCAGTGTTCACATCTATGATCACCGGTGTTCACAACTTACTATGTTCACCAGTGTTCACATCTATGTTCACCAGTTTTCAAATCCATGTTCACCTGTGTTCACATATGTTTACCAGTATTCAGATCATTCACCTATTGCTAGTGTTAAAACTTGAATTCTCTTCCCAACCACCCCCGTGTCCCCAGGTACTGCTTGAGTCGCTCTACCACCAGACTGAGAGTCTGGATCGGAGCCGCCGCACTGTGGAGTCGCTGAAGTCCCTGCTAACCTCGGATATTCGTCGGAGGACGGCGCGCCTGGCCGAACGGGAGCGGCAACTGCTGGAGCTGCTGGACATCGCCTGCGCCGAGAAGGCCGACGCCTTGGCTGCCCGGCTGGAGTCCGAGCGGCAGCTGGAGTCCGCGAATGCCGAGCTGAGAGAGCAGCTGCAGCAGCAGCATGCGCAGATGGCCGACCTGCGGCAGCAGGTAAGGGGCTGCAGATGGGCTGTGACAGACAGACACTAGGACAAACAGACAGACAGATAGACAGGCAGGCAGACAGACAGACAGACAGACAGACACAGACAGACAGGCAGGCAGGCAGACAGACAGACAGACAGACAGACAGACAGACAGACAGACAGACAGACAGACAGACAGACAGACAGACAGACACAGACAGACAGGCAGGCAGACAGACAGACAGACAGACAGACAGACAGACAGACAGACAGACAGACAGACAGACACTAAGACAGACAGACAGACAGACAGACAGACAGACAGACACTATGACAGACAGACAGACAGACAGAGACAGAGACAGACAGACAGACACTATGACAGACAGGCAGACAGACAGACAGACAGACAGACAGACAGACAGACAGACAGACAGACAGACAGACAGACAGACAGACACTATGACAGACAGACAGACAGACAGACAGACAGACAGACAGACAGACAGACAGACAGACAGACAGACAGACACTATGACAGACAGACACTATGACAGACAGACAGACAGACAGACAGACAGACAGACAGACAGACAGACAGACAGACACTATGACAGACAGACAGACAGACACTATGACAGACAGACACTATGACAGACAGACAGACAGACAGACATCTGTAAACTGTACTTCAGGCCAAGTCAGACGAAATCGACCGGTTAAAGCGGGACCGATTGGCCATCGAGCTGGAAGGCCGCTGCAACTCTCTCAGACGGGAGGTGGCCCGCTTCAAGCAGATGTACGAGAGCTCCAAGGCGGATTTCGAGCGGTTAAAGGAGCTCAACAGCGACGATGCGGTCAGCACGGCCAGCGAGCTGCAGTCAATGCTGGAGCAGAAGGAGAAACTGGCGTGCGAGCTGTCTAGAGCTCAGGTGAGGGCCCGACAGAATGCAACCAGCATTCAAATCCTCCACCTTCCTATGGAGATAAGGGGTAGCTTAGTGCCCCATCTCCCCACTCTTCTCTTCCTCTCTCTTACCCATTTCCATCCCCTCTCTTCCCATTCCCCCTCTTCCCATCTCCACTCTCTTCCCATCCCCCCTCTCTTCCCATTTCCCTCTCTTCCCATCCCCCCTCTCTTCCCATCTCCCCTCTTTTCCCATCCCCCTCTTCCCATCCCCCTCTTCCCATCCCCCCTCTCTTCCCATCTCCCTTCTTCCCATCCCCTCTCTCTTCTCATCTCTCTTCTTCCTCTCCCCTCTCTTCCCATCTCCCCTCTCTTCCCATCTCCCCTCTTTTCCCATCCCCCTCTTCCTATCTCCCCTCTCTTCCCATTTTCCCTCTCTTCCCATCTCCACTCTCTTCCCATCTCCCTTCTTCCCATCCCCCTCTTCCCATCCCCCCTCTATTCCCATCTCCCTTCTTCCTCTCCCCTCTCTTCCCATTTTCGCCCTCTTCCCATTTCTCTTCTTCCTCTCCCCTCTCTTCCCATTTTCCATCTCTTCCCATCTCCCCTCTCTTCCCATCTCCCTTCTTCCCACCCCCCTCTTCCCATCCCCCTCTCTTCCCATCTCCCTTCTTCCCATCCCCTCTCTCTTCTCATCTCTCTTCTTCCTCTCCCCTCTCTTCCCATCTCCCTTCTTCCCATCCCCCTCTTCCCATTTTCCATCTCTTCCCATCTCCCCTCTCTTCCAATCTCCCTTCTTCCCACCCCCCTTCTTCCAATCCCCCTCTCTTCCCATCTCCCTTCTTCCCATCTCCTCTCTCTTCCCATCTCTCTTCTTCCTCTTCCCTCTCTTCCCATCTCCCCCCTCTTCCCATCTCCCTTCTCTTCCCTCCCCTCTCTTCCCATTTCCCCTCTCTTCCCATCTCCCCTGAATCCCCGTCTTCCATGTTTCCCCTTTCTAATCTCCCCGGAAACCCGCGCTCCCGGATGCAGGAGGAGCTGAGCCGCCTAGACGAGTCCAACCTGCAGCTGACCGGCCAGCTCCAAGACCTTCGCCTATCAGCCGAGAAGGCTGCATCGGAGCTGCGCGATCAGCTGCAGCAACAGGCGCAGGAGCTGCAGCTTGCCGGTGAGCAGCGACGCAACCTGGCCGAGTCGCTGGCCAGCCAGCAGACGGCCACAGCCGATGCTAGGGCAGCCGCCGAAGCTGAGGCGGATCGAGCCAAGAGGCTGGAGGCCGAGCTGACCGAATCTGAGGCTGCCTGCGAGAGCCTGCGGGTTCGACTGGCTGTGAGCATGTTTCCGGTGTTTGGAATTTCAAGGATGGGATATTTCCGGTGTTTGGGATTTCAAGGAAAGGATATTTCCGGTGTTTTAGGGAGTTCAAGGATGGGATATTTCCGGTGTTGTAGGGATTCCAAGGATGGGATTTTTTCGATGTTTTGGGATTTGAAAGATGGGATGTTTCCGGTGTTTTGAGATTTTAAAGATAGGATATTTCCGTTGTTTTGGAGAGTTTAAGAATTGGATAATTTCGGAGTTGTTGGGATTTTTCCGGTGTTCGGATATTTCCGGTGTTGTGGGGGTTTCAAGCATGAGATATTTCCGGTGTTTTGGGTTTTCAAAGATAGGATATTTCCGGTGTTTTAGGGAATTCAATGATGGAATATTTCCGGTGTTTTAGGGATTTCAAAGATAGGAAATTTCCGGTGTCATGTTGGGGGATTTCAAAAACTTCCTGCATCATTGCATCGTCACACCTGCTTCTATACTCACACAGGAGTCTGAGCAGAAAGCCGCCCAAGAGCTCGACGAATGGCGCTCGTACGAGCAGGACCTGCTGCGCACAGTGCAGGTGGCGGACGATGTCAAGCAGGAAGCGGAGAAGCTGCTGTCGGACTGGACTCGGGAGCGGAGCCAGCTGAGCGAGGACAACAGGAAATTAATGGCCGAGCTGACTTCGGCTCGTAGTGAACTCGAACATCTGAAGAGCCAACTGCAGCAGTTGCAGCAGCAGCAGCTTCAACAGCAGCAACAGCAACAGCAGCAGCAGCAACGCGACTTTCCCAGCCGCGAGTTGGCCAGCACAGTTGGCAAAGAGCTGGCCAATATGCGGGCTCTGCGCAAATTGGAGCAGAGGCAGGCCGCTTCTACTCAGGTGAAATCTCTCATCCATTCTATTGAGGAGACTGTGAAGCGAGGGCCGAGTCCCGACAGCCCGCCGACTGCCGCGGCAGCGACTGCGGTTGCCGACTCGGTGAGTTTTGGGGATGCAGTTTCCGGTGCGTTTAGGTGCAGTTTCCGGTGGGTTTCTTGGTGTAGTTTCCGGTGGGTTTTGGGTGTAGTTTCCGGTGGGTTTTGGGTGCAGTTTCCGGTGGGTTTCTTGGTGTAGTTTCCGGTGGGTTTTGGGTGTAGTTTCCGGTGGGTTTTGGGTGTAGTTTCCGGTGGGTTTTGGGTGTAGTTTCCGGTGGGTTTTGGGTGTAGTTTCCGGTGTGTTTGGGGTGCAGTTTCCGGTGGGTTTTGGGTGTAGTTTCCGGTGGGTTTTGGGTGTAGTTTCCGGTGGGTTTGGGGTGTAGTTTACGGTGTTTTTGGGTTGCAGTTTCCGGTGGGTTTCTTGGTGTAGTTTCCGGTGGGTTTTGGGTGTAGTTTCCGGTGGGTTTGGTGTGTAGTTTCCGGTGGGTTTTGGGTGTAGTTTCCGGTGGGTTTTGGGTGTAGTTTCGGGTGGGTTTCTTGGTGTAGTTTCCGGTGGGTTTTGGGTGTAGTTTCCGGTGGGTTTTGGGTGTAGCTTCCGATTGGTGTGATGTGTAGTTTCCGGTGGGTTTGGGGTGCAGTTTCCGGTGGGTTTGATGTGTAGTTTCCGGTGGGTTTGATGTGTAGTTTCAATGGGTTTTAGGTGTACTTTCCAGTTGATATGATTTGATATCACATCGTCAGAATATATTTCCTTGGGCCTATCAATCATTTGTTTTACTTATTAATCCAGGTGAAAACCCGTCGCACAAGCGTTCCAACGGTTCCCCTGGAGCAGCAACAACAGCAGCAGCAGCAGCTTCAGCAGAATCCGGATCAGCAGCAGCAGCCACAGCAGCAGCAGCAGCTCCGCCATCCGCTCAGCCGCAGCGGCAGCTCCTGGGGCCAGTCCGCTCTCATCCGCTGCTCCTACCCCAACATGTCCACCACGGCACTGGAGTCCATTCGCGACGAGTCGCCCTCCCTGTCGGCCCAGCATGACGTCACTCCGCCGCCGTTAAATCCTTCCGCATCGCAGCTGCCGCAGCCGCTGCCGCAGTCCTCTTGTCAGCTTCGACCGTCGCCAGCCCCGGCGAGCTCCTCCTCAGTGGCTGCCGCTCCGTCGGGCATCTCAACTCCCGCTGCGGACCCCCTGGCTGAGTTGGCCAAGCGGCACGGCGGCTCCAAGCGGAACGGCCTGCTGCGCTGGTGCCAGAGCTGCCTGGCCGGCTACCCGCACACCGAGGTGACCAACTTCTCCAGCTCCTGGAATGACGGCATGGCGATGTGCGGCCTGCTGCACCGCTACCTGCCGGACCGGGTGCCCTACGCCCAGCTGACGCCAGAGGATAAGCGCGGGAATTTTCTGGTGGCTTTCAAAGCGGCCGAGTCAGCTGGGATAAAGACTACGCTGAGTCTGGACGATATGGTGTCCGTGGAGCGGCCGGACTGGAATGCCGTCATGTCCTACGTGGCCAGCATTTATGTCCGGTTCGAGACTGCGGCTGGATAGCTGGCGGCCTGTTATTGGGGAGGTCAAGTGACCCCGGATCTACCGAACCCTATTTTGTGTATATAATGTAAGCTCTGACCTCCCAGGTGTGATTTGAGGAGTCAAGAGACCCCCCCTACAAATAAGCTTTTTTCTGATTGTCTTGAGGAGGTCAAATGACCCCTCTGCTCGACCTGATTTAGATGGGGGGGGGGGAGATTGAGTTGAGTAAAACAGAGAAACCCGCGATTGTTTTTAGAGAAATCTATTTGCCCCCTTCTAAGCTTGTGGATGTCAAATGACCCCCTTCAAAAGAATATTTCGCCAGGGGGTCAAATGACACCCCAGAAGAACCCTCGTATTTTGTCAAATGACCCCCAAAAGAATGTTGCCAGGGGTCAAATGACCCCACATAAGAATATTTTGCCAAATTGACCCTCACGCCGATTGTTTTGGGAAGGTGAAATATTCTCTCTTTCAAGATTTAAATTATGCAGTTGCAAGTGCCTACTTACAGTAGCGCGTAACCTGTTCATAATCGTCACTAGAGGCCGTACAGTGGATTGCAGCTGAGCAGAACAATTTTCAGTTATACTTGTATATGATTTTCAGACTGCCTAGTTAGAAATGCCAATGCATCATACCTTCTGCACCTCCAGTTTGTTAATTAATTTTATTATTTATTATTATATTGTATATTTTTCACCTAAAAATCTGATAAAAAGACTATTTTAAATATTTTGATCTCCGATCCGTTTTATTCAACAAGCATGCTGATTGCTCAACTACTTATTGGCTTTGCCTTGTCCTGCCTCGATTTGCCTTGCTTTTTCCGTCTGGCTATAAGCAGCTTTCACTACTTAATTTCTGGCCAGTAGTAGTAGTACTGTAAGGCTATTAAATTATCAGAGGATAAGGGAAATTATTTTTCTACCATTCTTTTTTGTCTTCCAGCCTGTGGGATCAGTGAAAATTTCTGCTTTTATTCATTTTATCCCTTTCATTAAAGCCTCTGCATGCGCTAATTATACTACTGCTACTCCCGACCAATGTATACTCGAGTAGTAGCAATGTTGGATTGTGTACATTGCATTGACAATGTATTTATTTGTCACTCGAGGTTTTAAGGTAGTACAAACTGCACTACTTACACAGCTTGGTAAGTAGTATCGTAGTAATTTCTTGTCATTCAGCTATTGTCTTCTATTGAACAGACAATGATATTTCAGGCGCTTCTGCATGCTGCAAAACTGATTCATTTTAGTTTCATTTTTGTCTGCCGATATGTTGCGAAAATGCAATAAAATATTATTTCTATTAATATACTGGTAATAAATAGTATTATATCACTGCGATTTGATCTCGCGAGTCAATCAGTCACTTTTATATTGCTGAGTATTGCTGCTCACACTCGGTCACAGCTTTGTTACGATGAATGCTGAACATCGCAGTTAGCCCTTGTTAGCCTTTGTCATTTTTCGAGGTTCAAACACTGTGTGCTACAATTTTTAATAGATACACAGTGATCACAAGCAGCTTAGCGATTTAGTCTTATCTGTCAGTGCCTGCCTTTCAGTGCCTGTCAGTCAGTGCCTGTCTGTCAGTGCCTGCCTTTCAGTGCCTGTCAGTCAGTGCCTGTCTGTCAGTGCCTGTCAGTCAGTGCCTGTCTGTCAGTGCCTGCCTTTCAGTGCCTGTCTGTCAGTGCCTGTCAGTCAGTACCTGTCAGTCAGTGCCTGTCAGTCAGTGTCTGTCAGTCAGTGCCTGTCAGTCAGTGCCTGTCAGTCAGTGCCTGTCAGTCAGTGTCTGTCAGTCAGTGCCTGTCAGTCAGTGCCTGTCTCAGTGCCTGTCTGTCAGTGCCTGTCTGTCAGTGTCTGTCCTTCAGTGCCTGTCAGTCAGTGCCTGTCAGTCAGTGTCTGTCAGTCAGTGCCTGTCAGTCAGTACCTGTCAGTCAGTGCCTGTCAGTCAGTGCCTGTCTGTCAGTGCCTCTCAGTCAGTACCTGTCAGTCATTGCCTGTCTCAGTGCCTGTCTGTCAGTGCCTGCCTTTCAGTGCCTGTCTGTCAGTGTCTGTCCTTCAGTGCCTGTCTGTCAGTGCCTGCCTTTCAGTGCCTGTCTGTCAGTGTCTGTCCTTCAGTGCATGTCAGTCAGTACCGGTCAGTCAGTGCCTTCCTTCAGTGTCTGTCAGTCAGCGCCTGTCCCCCAGCCCCGATTAGTAGTAACAAACAAAAAATGTCAAAGCCAAGGGAATTCAACAGATATAAAAAAAATTAATTTTTCAGTCTGATCTCGCGCGCAAAAATATTCTCGCGGCAATAAATGATAAATAATTAATTTATTACGGGATTAATGGGTGCAGCATTGCTAAACGGCGGCTGTACGTAATTCTTCATATTCTTGTAACTATAATAACGATATTACATCAGAAGAAACCAAACACTGTTCCGTGCAAGCGCAGGATTTTTGCTTTTAATTTTTTTTTCAATTTCCAATCGGGAAAAAGTTGAACAACGGGGGGAACACAGCGGAGAAGAACAAGAACTCAGAGACCAAAAGAGAACAGGGGTTGAAAATAAACGCTCGAAGACGCCACGCACAGATGATGGCGAGTAAAGTCCTGTTATGAATCTTGCAACCACCGAGCGCACACTGCTTCAAAATAACAAGATTTCCGCAGTCTAAATAGTAATTAATAGCTAGGGTTGCTACTCGCGTATAAGTAGTGTGTTTATTACTATGTAATTATTAAATGTGGGGAACAAAGGGCTGAGAAAGATAGCTGGTAAAATTTCAAAATATTAGTTTTATAACTTCATTAAGAGAAACAAAGATAAATTATGTACAAATTACTTAATTTATAATTGATAAATCATTCTAGTTAACCGCTAGAACAGGTGCCGGGCGTCTTAAAAATATAGGTGCAATTTATTATTATTATTTTGCATATTACGGGCTGAATAGGGTCAGAGGTCAAGCTAAAAATACAGCATGTTGCTGGGTTTACCGGGTACGGCTGAAAGGACACCAAAGTATGACGCAAGTGAAACTGCTGCTCATTGGGAAGCTGTGCAGAAAAATACAAATGAGGGGCTGCTCAGAAAGTAAGGATGATGATTAAATAAGTTGACGTACGAGTAGATGACAGAGATAGGATAGAGATGGGAGAGATTGGGATATAATAGAGATCAGAGAAATATGATAGAGATGAAAGGGATTGGGATATGATAGAGATGGGAGGATTGGGATATGATAGAGATGGGAGAGATTTGACAGAAATGGGAGAGATATGATAGAGATGGAGGGATCGGGATATGATAGAGATGGGAGAGATATGATAGAGATTGAGGGATAGGGATGTGATAGAGGTGGGAGAGACATGATAGGGATGGGAGGGATATGAGAGAGACATGATAGGGATGGGAGGGATATGATAGAGATGAGAGAGATATGATAGAGATGAGAGAGATATGATAGAGATGGCAGGGATATGACAGATGGGAGGGATATGACAGATGGGAGGGATATGACAGATGGGAGGGATATGACAGATGGGAGGGATATGACAGATGGGAGGGATATGACAGATGGGAGGGATATGACAGATGGCAGGGATATGACAGATGGGAGGGATATGATAGGGATGGCAGGGATATGACAGATATGGGAGAGATATAGATAGGAGATATGATATGGGAGATACGATGGATGAGTCACGAAGGGCCGGCCGTAGCACAAGACGCATAAAAGCAATAACAAAGCAGTAATGCCGGGCGAGCCAATGGCCATAGACAGTGAGGTCGCTGATGAAGCGCGAAGGATTCTGTGCAAAAGAAAAGAAACACGCAACGGAACTGCATACTGGGGAACAGAAGTAACCAAAGCATTTTAATGTGTTTTAAATTATTGACGAAGTAACGCGAAAAAAACAAAGCAGAAATTAATGTTAATAACAATTACCTAAACCACAGTATATATCATAGTATAATAATTAGCAGAAATATTATTATAGAGACAGGCGTGCTGAGAACAAAGAAATGAACGAATGGAAGAGATTTACACAACATAGCGACACAGACAGACGGAAAAGGAAAAAAGTCGGCCAGACTCCAAAAAATTATGGGATGGCGAAAACACGGCCAGTCTTAAACATCAAACCTAAAAATCGTGCAACTCTTCAGAAAATAACACCGCACCGCCAACAGCAAGTAGACTGACTGGTTTAAATCAATTTGACGCCATTTTTTAATAGCCACATAGAAACGGCATGGCAACCATAGGCCCTAGAAACGACATCAATGCTGCATTGCAACGGTGTAGCAACTACACGGATAGGATACCACGTATAGCAACGGCATAGCAACTATACTGATGTCGCATAGCAACAGCACAACAACAACACCGATAGCCCATAGCAACTATTCAGATGTGGCATAGCAACAGCGTAGCGACTAACCGGATAACGCATAGCAACTGCATAGCAACTACCCCAATACCACATAGCAACGAACGGCGTAGCAACCACACGAATACCGCATAGCAACCACTTGTAAATAGCAGTAAAACCCATCGCACAAACACACTACTGAGCCAGATGCCAAGCCGCCCCAAAGCAACTACCTCGAGTCGGTCGTCAATCAATAAATCAATCCCATCTCACACTAGCGGCAGTCGCGGCTTAACCAAGCCTCCGTCGCCCTCCGACACGAACCGTTTCCGACCCTTAGTGGGCATCTCCTGCTGCAGGCGAGCGCTGAGAAAGCCCACATGGCCGGCGTGCTGGCAGAATCGCTCCAGCAGCAGGTAGGCGTTCGGCACGTCCAGCTGAATGTCCGGGATGTCGGCATACACCCGGCGAAGGCCCTTCTCCAGCTGGTCAACGGTGAGCAGCACCGACTCGGACAGGGCGGCGATGAGGCGACAGACCCGCTGGCACACCTCCATGGTGCTGCGCTCGATCACCATGACAACGGCTTGGTAGACCAACTCGTGATGGAAGTGAGGCGCCTCCAGCTCCTTGACGCAGCGGGCGGCTTCGTCAACGTCGTTGCTGGACAGAAATTCGTCCAGCAGCAGCTTCATCTTCTTCACCAGGTGCTTGGTGGGACGGGCCAGGCCGTGGCCGGAAACGCCCCACACCTGAGGATGGGGTAGGGGTTCGTCAGGGGCGATTCTCGAGGTAGGGTGGAGAGAGTCAGGGGCGATTCTCTGGATAGGGTGGGGAGAGTCAGGGGCGATTCTCTGGATAGGGTGGGGAGAGTCAGGGGCGATTCTCTGGATAGGGTGGGGAGAGTCAGGGGCGATTCTTTGGATAAGGTGGGGAGAGTCCGTGGCGATTCTTAGAGAGCAATTCTCTGGATAGGGTGGGGAGAGTCAGGGGCGATTCTCTGTGTAAGGTGGAGAGTCAGGAGCGATTCTCTGGGTAGGGTGGAGCGATTCAGGGGCGATTCTTTAGGTAGGGTGGGGAGTCAGTGTGATGATTTGATAGAATTTAGTCAGGAACAAGTGAGGGCCTATTCAAACAACAACAACAACAAACAACAAAGTACACTGGATAGTCTCTAGTGTCACAAGGACAAACAAATTCAAACAAGGACATATAGAGGTCAAGCCTCACCTTATCCAGACAGTACATGCTATGTGTCATAGTGAGCAGGTTCTCAGCCTTGGCCAGAGCTTTCATAGTGTGGCCACTATCAACCCGGCCCTTGTAGGTGGCCACGAACTTGGGCGGCAGCAGGTCATCAGCGATGGCCCTGGCGATGAACTTTCCAATCATGTCGGGCGCGTCCGGCAGGTCGATGGTTAAATCGTCGACCTCCTTGAGCAAGAGGTCGAATCCGTGGGCGAGCTCTTCGCTGGAGACGGCCGGGCCGACCAAGCTGCCCAACAGCTGGGAGGTGAGCTCCCGCTGCAGAGCGTTACGCTGCACGCTAGCACTGATGGCCAGGTAGGGTATGCGCTCCCTGTGCTGCGGGTTGGTGCGCAGGTCCCGCAGCTGCTGGATCACCTGCGAAGCGAGTTGAAGAGGCATATCGAATCAGCTTACTTATAGTAGAGTTTCAAAATTTAGATTCCATTTTTGAGAAATCTAGATGCTGTTTTTGAGAGATCTGGATGTCATTTTTGAGAGATCTGGATGCTACTTTTTGAGAGATCTAGATGCTACGTTTGAGAGATTTAGATGCCATTTTTTCAGAGATCTAGATGTCATTTTTGAGAGATCTAGATGTCATTTTTGAGAGATCTAGATGCCGTTTTTGAGAGATCTGGATGTCATTTTTGAGAGATCTAGATGCCGTTTTTGAGAGATCTGGATGTCATTTTTGAGAGATCTAGATGCTACTTTTTGAGAGATCTAGATGCTACTTTTTGAGAGATCTGGATGTCATTTTTGAGTGATCTAGATGCTACTTTTGAGAGATCTAGATGCTACGTTTGAGAGATTTTGATGCCATTTTTTCAGAGATCTAGATGTCATTTTTGAGAGATCTAGATGTCATTTTTTGAGAGATCTAGATGCCATTTTTGAGAGATCTAGATGTCATTTTTGAGAGATCTAGATGCTACGTTTGAGAGATTTAGATGCCATTTTTTCAGAGATCTAGATGTCATTTTTGAGAGATCTAGATGTCATTTTTTGAGAGATCTAGATGCCATTTTTGAGAGATCTAGATGTCATTTTTGAGAGATCTAGATGCCATTTTTGAGAGATCTAGATGTCATTTTTGAGAGATCTAGATGTCATTTTTGAGAGATCTAGATGTCATTTTTGAGAGATCTAGATGCCCTTTTTGAGAGATCTAGATGTCATTTTTGAGAGATCTAGATGCCATTATTGAGAGATCTAGATGCCATTTTTTCAGAGATCTAGATGTCATTTTTGAGAGATCTAGATGTCATTTTTGAGAGATCTAGATGCCATTATTGAGAGATCTAGATGCCATTTTTTCAGAGATCTAGATGTCATTTTTGAGAGATCTAGATGTCATTTTTGAGAGATCTAGATGCCATTTTTGAGAGATCTAGATGTCATTTTTTCAGAGATCTAGATGTCATTTTTGAGAGATCTAGATGCTACGTTTGAGAGATTTAGATGCCATTTTTTCAGAGATCTAGATGCCATTTTTGAGAGATCTAGATTCCATTTTTGAAAAATCTAGATGCTTTTTCGAGAGATCTAGATGCGATTTTTTCAGATTTAGTTGTCATTTTTGGGAGATTCAGATGCAATTTTGAGAAAATCTGGAACAACTCGATGCTTATCTAGACGTAAAGTAAAAAATAAAAAACACACAAACGTGAAGATTTCCCACCTCTTTAACCTGGCCGTGCTCAAAGTACTCCTTAACCAGCGCAGTGAACTGCTCCTCAAACTGCTCCATGGTCAGCTTCGGCACAGTCAGCTGCAGTCGGACAGTGTCCTGACTGTCCGAATCATAGTTCGGATCGTTCTCGTCCAGCACGCCGACAGCGTCCAGCTCGCTGCCCGGCTGGCCCCAGACGCCTTTGCCGCCGGCGCCGCCTTTCTTTGGCAGGCCGCGGAGGCCCGTGCGGCTCTTCCGGCTGTTCTTGCCCAGGGCCGCGGCGGCGGAAGCGACGGCAGGGGCGCCGCCGGATGACGAGGCTGAGCCGCCGTCTGGTGAACCGACGGAGCCGCCGTTGGTCTCGGGGGCGCCGGAGTGATGATGCGCGCCGGTGCCAACTACGGTTGCCATGGCGCCAGGGAAGGACACTCGGTGATGGCGCTTGGCGCGCTTGAACACGCGCAGTTCGCGCGGCATGGCGTCGGGAGGGTCTTCGGCAACCTGCGGCAGCCAATGGGGGAGTCCTGAGCTGTTGAATCTCACCTTTGATGACTGCCTAAATCTCAGCTGGATATCTAACATGTCATTGAAATCTCACACCCTAATGACTTATACTGGTCCCTAAATCTCACTCCTCAAATGACTCATACTGGTCCCTAAATCTCACTCCTCAAATGACTCATACTGGTCCCTAAATCTCACTCCTCAAATGACTCATATTGGTCCCTAAATCTCACTCCTCAAATGACTCATATTGGTCCCTAAATCTCACTCCTCAAATGACTCATATTGGTCCCTAAATCTCACTCCTCAAATGACTCATATTGGTCCCTAAATCTCACCACTCTAATGACTCATACTGGTCCCTAAAGTGTCACCCCTCGAATGACTCATACTGGTCTGTAAATCTCACCCCTAATGACTTGCACTGGCCCCTAAATCTCAAGGTTGTCACTACATATCCTCAAGTTAATTTTTGAAGTCAAGTGAAATTTCAGAAACACGCAGACACCCAACTTACAATGCCGCCGCCGTCACCCGCTCCAGCCGACTCATCGATGGGATCTTCATCAACCAGCTGCTGGTCAACAAAGTCGTCTTCGTTGATAAAATCCGGGTCATTATTGGCAACTCGACGGTGTGACATGACTAAATTTACAATATTGATTTTTTAAATAGCTAGAATTATCTGCGCTATCACTTTGAGGTTTGAGGAACAAAGTTTTGACCCCCGGCAACTGAGGACAACTTCACCGGAATTGAACAAAGCAGGAAGCGGGAGAAACAGGTTTGAAGCGCCGAGGCGAGCCTCTTAACAGTTCAATTTGATAAGATTGTGCTCGATAAGATGCTTTTCAATCCAACAGGATTCTAATCGCCCGTTCTAAAGGGGCAATTTTTGAGCTGGAATGCAAGAGAGAGGGAGTTCCTGTAGTTAATAATAATATAATAATCATTAATTTAATTACACCTGCCCTAATACCTAATGAGCAGATGAGCAATGATGAGAATGAGCAACCGACAGCTCAGCCGCAGCTATTGCGCGGCGCATCTGAAGGCTGCGTACGGCTGTTCAGTCCAAGGGGGTCGCCACACACCCTCAATTACCCCAGCTAATGCTGGCACCCATTTTACAGCTGGGTGAACTGAAGCATTGCAGAGTTAAGTGTCTTGCTCAAGGACACAAATTGTTCCTAGTGAGTCGAGAATCGAACCCCGACCTTTCAGTCGTGAGCTTGCGGCTAAAACATGAGCAGACCTCCTAACTAGGTTTCTGAATAAAATTATCTGAAAAAATAGTCAAAAATGCTTTCAAACACGCAAGAGCAGAGCTAAGAGTGGAGCGACTGCAACAGGGCGTACGCATAACAAAAATTGCGCACTGATTCTTACACACAGCTGGGAAACAAGGACCGAGACACCAGCTTGAAAATTTTCGAGTCAACTTACTTGAGTTTGAGCACACAAAACGCACTCGTGCATGCTAAAAGCAGGTACAGCAGCAGACTATTTTGAATATGCCACTCTACACCTGTTCTCACTCGCTGAGAGAGAACACAGACCAGTGTAGAACCCTGGATACCTGGCGAATGCACTTAATTCCGAAATTGTTTTCGAATCTATAAATAAATAACTCCTGCACTTTAAACATTACTGCAATAATCATTTTAGATAGAAACTTCAGATAGCATTGCAGTCTATCAACAAGAAACTTTATACAAGAGAAGTTAAACTTGTGAACTTGATAAGGAAAGCCTGCTTCAACCTGGCGACTAGCTGAAATCTTGTCAGATAAGCAAGCATATAGTAGTGTAAAAACACAAAATTCCAGTCAAAATATTTTATAAAACTATATTTTTATAGTCTCTAAAGTGCCTACTGAGCAATGAAACTATAATAATGTTACTGGTGGACCAGTATGGCGCTCTGATGTGCCAGCAGCCCAGGCTTGATTCCAAGTGCAGTCACATTGATTTTTGGGGCTATATTGAAATCTTGGCTTGGGTCTGCTTGTGCCAATCCCCATGCCCAAGGCACAGTAAATTGTGCATGCTTAACAAAAAAATGAGGGCCACTGTACACTCTTGTGCAAGTGTATGCCTGTGCATGGGACTATATATATATGTATTTTTTTATTAGAGGCAGGGGGGTTGTGTGCACCCTGGCACACTTTAAGCAACATAGGCACACAACCGGCGAGAGGCATTACTGCCCATTCCACCAACTCCCCTGAGCAGGCATACAAGCGCGCAGATACATTATGCAGGCACACACTCACACAGGAGTGTACAGCAGCCCTAACTTTATCAATTGTTAGGCATGTACACTTCACTGCGCCTTGGGGGGTTGGCTCTCTAGGCCATTAATTGCACAAGCAAGCCAAGCCGAAATTCCAATTCAGCCCCAAATTAATGTGGCTTTTATTTATAAATACATTGATATAAAATGAAACATTTAAAAAATCTAAAAATAAACAAAATTCTTTGAAAATTAATATCTAAGCCTATTTTTATGTATTAAATATACTATATGCTTATGCTAACTATATTATAATAGATAGAAAGATCTTATTTGGCTATCCAAGTACTTTGCCATAAGCTAAACTGTTATACCATATTGCATTACACTTTGCCATTATGCTATACTGTCATATTACACTATACAATATTATGCCTCATTGGTTTATTATTGAACTACAATGCTATACCATATCTAAGATTATACTACATACCATAACATTATATTGCATTATACTACCAGCTTAATCTTGCTAGATCTATTGCAACCAAGGTTTGAGTAGCACTGGATACCTTGAGAGCAAAAGCTTACTATAACAAATAATTTTGTTTTTAACATTGCAGATTGTTGATAGAGATATACAAGTTTGATTCCAAAGCTATTATCAATTGGTACAACTCTAATGACAGGCTAGACTAAGACTTTGTGTTTATAGAATGAATATAATTAAACTACAAATTTTGGACCATACTTATCTATTTAATTTTGTGATATGATCTCTTTAATATAAATCTGTTATTGGTATAACCACACTCCAGATCACATAGTATATGCCTAAAAATTTGAGTGTGCATTGGCATTGTATCACTCCTAAGAAAATAGTGTATATGCATATTTGGTATGCACTTTATAGAATCACATAGAAGAGTTATTATGAAGTAGAAAATAGATGAAGAAAATTTATTTTTAAGCCTTAATTCTAAGCTTTCTAGGTTTTTTAAGCTTGTAATAAAGCATTTAAACAAATATTTGCCTGTATCAATTTTTTGCTATAAATAGTATTGTAAAAAAGCATAAAAATCAACTAAATTATTTGCCAAAAAGGATCCATTGGCATTATGCAATTCAAAACAAGTCATTTATTGTCACAATCATACATACACAACCTTGGGAATCACTTGGCCATTTCTATTGGCAACATACATATGTAAGTCACTATTGGCTAAGAGCAATCATGTGACTACTATTCCGTCCTAACAATATACAATAGTAGCCTAACTTACATATGTATGTTGCCAATAGAAACAGCCAGGTGAATCCCTAGGTTGCGCCCAAGCATGGTCACAATGTAAAAAAGGTCATTTATTGTTGCAACATTGGCATAGTTTTGTGAATAGGCATGCATTTAATTTTTGGGTCCTAGTCATTTTGTCAACTGGCTTTTCGTCAACTGGCCATTTCGTCAACTCAGTTTTTGCATTGGTCATTTCATCAACTAGCCAATGAACCAGTCTCAAACCTCAGTCACTTCGTCAACTGACCAACGGGGAGTTCCCCAACATTGGTCACTTCGTCAACTGCCAATAAACTACCCCCTGCAGCCACAAAAATACTAAAACTGAACCCTGAAATGACTAAGTCGACAGGCTAATTAATATATAGATAGATACCTTTCTGCGCAATATCTGCTGGCTTCAATCGATTGATGCGTCTCTGACTGTGCATTAACAAACAATAATTCACCAGGTATGTAAAACGTGTGTAGTATGACATGGTTGATATCCCATATTACACATTTGCATGACAAATTTTTGGATGTACATATAGAAATTCATTAAGGAGTAGTTGATGGGTACTGGACTAATGTATAATAATGCTTGAAAATGGTCCACTCTACATGGTCCAGAGCAGCTTCGGTTGACTGCGCACAGCAGCGGGGTGGAGGGTTGGCAAGACGCACGCAGTGCACCAATTTTCACGACTCCACAGGGGACTATTAGCAGTTCTCCTGATGCATTTTGATAGTATGAATGCCCACCATATAGTGGACGCATGTACATGTATTGTATGTGATTGCATAAAACATAAATGCTTAAGATTCATTGACGCCTAGACGCATATAGGTATAAATGTGCATAGGTGATGCATTTACATCTAGAATATTTGCATTGGAACATTTAACCTATCAAATACATGTATAATGGGCAGGTCATGCAGTTAACATAATGACTGACTATACACTAACGAAATTGCAAAGTTTGATCATTTCAAATAAAATTAGGTAATTATTAAAAAAAACTCATCAATATAACAACTATTGTAAGCTACGCTGCTGTATGAACTGCTGTATATTATTCATATAATGATAATTTTGGTCACTTCGTCAACAAGCAAATGGGGAGGACCTAGGCATTGGTCATTTCGTCAACCACCAGTAAAGTCACCTTAATACTTTGGTCACTTTGTCAACTGAGTTGACGAAATGCCAGTTGACACAATGACCATCACCCTAATTTTTTGGCATATTGTAATTATTCAATTTTTGTTTAGGTATGCACCTAGGACCTAGCATAATCTGGACTACACCTATGGTGATATAGGCCTAACTGTAATTTAAAACCTATAAGCTTTTATTAAAGAATCATCAAAGATATATTATAAAATAAAAAATAAACATATAAACTTGTATATATGCAATTCCAAATTGTCAGGCTTAGGCCTTAGCCCTATATAGGTAGAATAGGCCTAGGCCTACTTTTTACATGATTGGCAAAAACCAAAAAAAATGTTCAGATTAAACTTTAGGCGTTAGGCCTAATTTAGAAAAACTATTTTAATCTATTATACTAGGTATTTAGGCCTAGCCTAGCCTAGGCTTACTCAATAAAATAAAAAAACTAGGCCCCTAGGCCTAATTTTAAATAACTAGGCTATTATTAATACTTGGCATATTCTGCTTATACTAGGCTAATTATACTATAAGTATTAGTAGGCTCTTGTCTTATTAGCCTATATTAGGTCCTTTAATATCATTGTGATGCTAGGCCCTTACTTTTTATTAGGCCTAGGCCTATAATATAAGGGCCTGTTCATAGCAAAAATTGAAAATTTGAAAATTTTAAACTAGGTCAAGGCCTACTCTACTCTTGGGTCCTGACAGCACAAATGTGATTTTAATTTAATTCAACACTGGCCAGATGTTGATCTATAGATGCTAGGATTGCTAGGCCCTATGCAATATGCAAATAGGCCTATTAAGCAAAAACCAAATGCTATTCAGTGTTCAATCGGCAATCCATGAAAAATTAATAACAATATAATACTTTGCTGATAGGCAAGGTTTAACAGGCCTAGTCACTAGTAGTCCTCACTATGCCAGGCAAGCTCTCTGAGCTCTGGCCTCGGGCCTAGATCTAGGCCTAGTCAAGATTAATTTAATACAATTCAATCGTCTTGTTCACTATCCGTCTTTTCTGCGCTTTTGTAAAGATCACTGACTGACTTACTATTATCCTTTATAAATCTTGTAAATATTAAAATTGATAGCGGCAAAATCGATCCCATGCAGCAACGGCGACGTAGAAGAGCATAAAAAATTGTAAATCCAGGCACCTGTCAAAACCCGAACGACGATCACGGTGCATAGTTTTGTCATATTTATTTTAAAGGACAAGCAACAGCAAATCATGTGGTTAGTAAATTTAACAAATTTTTCGAATATTGCTTCTTTATCAAGCAACGGGTAACTATTAAATATGTAATATGATGCCCCAATACTTGAAAAAATATTTTTCAGTCTTCTGTTTAGCCAGAAGGCAAATAAAGAAAACTGTGCGTCTATGTACATATGTACTTATAGTTGTGAATATGTTCTTAACGGAAGATTTTCACGAACAGTTGCTCTACAACCAGAATAACTCTTATTCAAGCTCCAAGAAATCCAGAATCAGAATTCGGTAGGAAAACAAACTTTGATCAATAAATTAAGACACAAGCAAGTTCAAAAAATCCCTGCTACGAGCGATAGTTAGAGAACTGCATGCACACAGTTCGGGAACCTTTTTTGAAAACGGAACCAACAAAATGAAAAGTTTTAAAAACATTCATGCCCAGTTCTGTTTTGGAAAATTAAAAGCTGGTGATCAAAGCTGCAAGTAATCTGCTTAGCTATATTTTTTTATTTCTGACTAACTAATCTTTCTCGTATTCTTCAGTGGCGTAGTAGGCAAGGGGGCATACGGGGATGTATCCCCCCCCCGTGGGCCTGGTCGGTGGGTGTAAGAAATTGATAAGTTTCTAAATAAGATTAATTTTCTTGTGAACTGCCCATTAGGCCAGCAAGTACAAGTAGCAGCAGCACTCTGTGACGATTAAATGGCAGACTCGGGATCAAATGACGAAGGCGAATACAACAGAGGCAAATTTTGTAGCGGTAGCACTCGATGATAGTAACGAATGATGCGGGCGATGGCCGCAGTTCTCATTTATTGTACCCGTATGAGTGGGTAGTTAGGGCTCGTTAGTTATCAATTCCGTCTGAGTAGTTATTAATATAGGGCCTGAGTATTTTGCTGAATCCGTAAAGGAATGCACTGGGCGGCTGCGCAACAATAAGATAGATGATAGAGCGAGTTGATGAGCCTGAGGCAATGGCGATGATGTGATGGCAGCGATCGTATGGTGGTGGTACTCGTAGCAAGAACCCCGTACAAACGCGCCCCAGCCAGACAGAACTGATAACGAGCGGGCTGGAGGTGGGTGCGCGACAAAGCTTAATTTCAGGCTAGCATAATATGCGCGGCTTTCCTATTGGCCGGCGCGATAACCAACTTGAAAACAGAAATTATCGACCGCATTGTACATAGGCTTTACGAACGCCACGCAATAAATATTGTTTAAATTTCCTTGGGCATTACTATAAGCAGACGTTAGAGTACGAGACCATCAGATTAACAATATTATAGAATTGGCACTGCTGTCGCTAAAATGGCCCTTGTCGGGCCACCTCAACTGACAACGTCACAACTCATATCCCTGCATCCCCCCGTCAGAAATTCCTGGCTACGCCCCTGCTGGTATTCTTGCTCCAAATTTCTCTATCGTGAGTCGTGACCAGTTTGATCTCTTCTAGCACACCGGCATTGCTCTGCTGTCTTCGAGAACGAAATCTCGTCCTCATGAGCTCCTGCACCATGGGAGTGTACAACACTACTAAGCGATCGAGTTTGGGGAAGACAATTAATCTATCATTCTCCACTAAAGCAGTCAATAAAGGTACGTGGATCCATGTGGGCCTTCCTGGCAACGAACTGGCCGATACCCTGGTCAGGTTGGCTCGACTCGGTCTTTGTCCATGGTCGCGCCTTGGCCTTCACTCACCGCCGTTTCCACTCCCATGGCCCTGCTTGGACTCAACCGAGCGGGACATCAGGGCTGTAACTACGGCCCTCTCTAATCATGTCTGTTCTGCCAGGCATCACTATACCTTCAAGGAAAATTCTTTCCGGTGTTGAGAATACGGAACACTTATCTGTGAATGCCCCCACCTATACTCATTCAGGACACTGCAGGCGCACAGCTACCTCGCGGCTTAATTAAAGCTGGGATCTCTTTGACGTTTTCAGGCCCGAGGATTTGTGACAGCTCGTCCGCTACCTATAGGGCTACTGGGTGAGCAACCATTCACCTCTTAGACTCTCCAAAAAGGGGACCTCTACGTACAGACACCGGCACCACGCGCGTCCCGGATCTCAGCTATGTATTTTCAGCTAAGTTTTATTGCTTTTGTAGATTGTTGTAAGCATCATTGCACAAAACTCGTGCAAAGTCAATTAATTCACATGTATACGACATATGCGCACCTACCTAATTTTACACATGTACCGGTGTTAAATGCGTTCATTAAAGGGCGTATATGATGACAAGTCGGTACATGTCTACTTTAAAAAACATTTTACAGCTTTCTTGATTTTTGAAACTACATTGAGAATGTCAACTAAAAGTAAAAGGACGATTTCGAACGACTCATAAGCAACATATGATACATGTGAACCTCATTAGTACACCACCTAGACCATATGTCCAAAGCCAAAATTCAAAGAAGGTAATTGATAAACAATAAATTCATAGTCAGCACTAGCAGCATCAACATAAATCTTTAATCCAGCAGAAATCTGCTTCATGCACGCAAATAAAACGCGTATAATTCATTAAAGCAAAACATCTAAACACAAATATTGATTGCCAATAATTTGTCAACAATGTATTTCTTCATTTCCATACCGCGCCGTTCAGCCTGACTGGTATTCGGCGGTATTATTTCGATATTTGGCAAAGTAGGCGAAGAACTTGGCAAACGCCTTGGCCCGATGATGATGCCGATAGCGCTCCGCTGCCTCCATTTCGGCCAGGCTCTGGTCCTGACCGTCCGGTGCGAACAGCGGCAGCCAGCCGTGGACTGGCGGGCCTCGCGGCTCCGTAAGCAGTCGGCCGCGGCACTCGCCGTGGAACAGTCGGATCTCGCGGCCGGGACCTGGGCAGTAAGCCACAATGGACTTGGCCACGGCCGATTTGTCTGGGTAAGCGGCCAGCAGGCTTGGCAGGCGTTCGTTGCGTAGAGCCTTCCAGAACCACTTGATGTAGGGTCCTGGCAGGCCGTTGAGAGCTGTGAGCTCTAGACTCGTGTCCTCTATGAGCACAGCTGGACCATTGAGCAGTTGGGCTGCCATTCGACACTTCTCCGTGGCGATCTCCTGATGGGAGCCCTGCAGCTCTACTAAGTCGAGATCTTGAACAGTGAACGCGTCAGTTAGCTGACAGTCAGACAGGAGCTGGTTGAAGTCTTCCAGTTTGCCCTGATTGCCAGTGACAAATATCACTGGTTGCTGGGATAAATTTGGCTGCTTCAGCTGCTGCTGCAGAGATTTATCCGTAGTCATTGCAGAGCCTTGCTCACTGCTGTTGAAACCGCGGCCTTGGACTCCTCCGCAGTTACCAAACTGATGTATTGACGGACGATGTCACGTTG
The DNA here is from genome assembly GCA_002269645.1 of Macrostomum lignano. Classification (NCBI taxonomy): domain Eukaryota; kingdom Metazoa; phylum Platyhelminthes; family Macrostomidae; genus Macrostomum; species Macrostomum lignano. The sequence goes on along the minus strand of NIVC01000930.1, from coordinate 3,106 downwards.
ATTTCCAAATCTAATAGCTCAATTATAGATTCGCCTTTTCACCACAGACACTTTTGAAAATATAATTAAATATTGGACAATTTTTGCATTCTTACTAATTTTGCAACTTATATATAAAAGCCACAATGCTTACATTCACTCTATTGTTGATTTAAAAGGCAACCATGCATGGTGCATGCAATGAAAAACTTTTCGTTTCAATGATTAAATATAGCAACTTCTAGTAGGAACGTATTGTAGTCGCTTGTTTTCTCGTCCCCCAGTCTGACCTGAGCTCTGGCAGGGAACATATATGACAGTTACAAACTCGGATATCATACACTCCCAAGGGGTTTAGAACTTTATTTGGTTGGATACTGATCTCTACAAGCTCTAGGAGGTCAATCGGTGCCAAGGGACGGTTATCTGAGGACACCGTATAGGTTGCGCGGAATTCCTTAACGGCGGTGTACTCGTGCTTGCCTGCTGGTACAGGGTACATTTGGATTTGCGATAAACATTTGGATAAACATTTGGATAAACAACCCTATATGGAAACACTAGTCATTGCACTTTTATGCAGTCGCGATGCATGATATTGGAATAACACGACTCGCGCAAACCGGCATGCATGCATCCGATATCATGCATCCCGACTGCAGAAGAATATACCATTAATTTGGGGCTAAATTGGAATCTCGGCTTGGCTCTACTCGTGCAATTAACGTCCTTTCAATCCCTAAACTTGGGCCAACCCCCAACCCCAAGGCGCAGTGAAGTGTACATGCCAAACGATAAATAAAGTTAGGGCCGCTATACACTCCTGTGTGAGTGTATGCTTGTGCGTATGACTGCAGATCGGCGGAATGGGCAGTAATGCGCCTCTCGCCGGTTATGAGATGCGCGTAAAGTGCGCCGAAAGGACCATCACTCCGAACCGAACCTGACGCCGAAAGAGGCGAGATTGAAGAGCCAATCAGAAGGCAGCGAGGGGGAGAGAGATAAGATAACAAGACTGAATTGGACAGAGAGAGAAAACACAGTAAACAGTGACTAAGAAAGTCGCGACAATAGCAGCCACCCCAAGCGTGCAATCTGCAGCCTTCAAGTAGTAATTAACGTCGTTTGCAGGCAACTCCGCAGTCAGTGATTGCCGCCCAGATTAACAAGTTTATTTTCCACTACAGAAGCACAACAATGCCAAACAGGACCGCTCCGATCTGTCTTGGCTTTCTGCTTTTTGCCGCTCTAGCCGGTAAGATAAGCTTTTACTGACTTAAGAAGCGCAATATTTTTATTCGTTTTATTGAATTGCAAGCAAATGGCATACCGCTATCGTATTGCACAGGTGCTGGACAGGCCATACACTGTCTGGTGTACCACTACTCGTCGGGCATTACTGGTGGCATTTCTAGGGCTATGGTAGTTGAGTGCGGCAGCAGTGTCACCAGCTGTCACAAAGACCAGATAACCGTGACTACGCCCGGCTCGAATCTTAAGTTCAAAAATAATTTAACCATAACTGTGAGTAAAAAGTCAGTCTAGTCGCATTTTTGTGTCCGTAGGGGCAGGCTTCCCGTGGGGTTCACGGCTTGAGTGTCCGCTGCCCTGGGCGGCCTTCATTTTTATTCCCAATAGCAAAACTCGAGTTCTTATATAGCATGAAGTCAAAGCTGGCTCAATGCAACTTGATCAATGCCACTTGAAGGTCGAGGGTTCGACTCCCGATCCACTCGGAACAATTTGTGTCCTTGAGCAAGACACTTAACTCTGCATTGCTTCAGTACACACAGCTGTAAAATGGGTGCCAGCATTAGCTGGGGTAATTGAGGGTGTGTGGCGACCCCCCAGTCCTTGGACTGAACAGCCGTACGCAGCCTTCAGATGCGCCGCGCAATAGCTGCGGCTGAGCTGTCGGTTGCACATCTGGCCCAATTGGGGCAGGTGTAATTGCTATTGTCGCATGTTAAATTTATGTTTATTTTGATTTTTATTGACCATTTTATTGACTTCATTAATGTTATAGCAAATCGGAAATTGCTATCGGGAGTTTTTTGCTATTGCAAATTGAAACAATGGCCGCCCGATTTGAAATTTAAACCTTTGCGCATTACAGGCTGGTTCATATTTTGCAATCACCGCGCACGCTATACATGTAAATTGAAGATTTCTCGGACAGCTGTGCATTCGCTTCAATTTCTTATTTGCAGTCTTACAGTGGCAGCTGTGGCGAGTGCCAAGGCCGATCGTTTCCGGGAACAACTTACATCTGCACAGCATGCAAAACTGACCAGTGCAACTCTGCATTCGCTGACGTGCGCCCCTGGCTCCGATTGACCCTGGCGCTGCCTGTCCTGATAGTTGCGGCTCTGTGCAACTTCTAGGAGCAAAATTTATTGCAGCAAAACTGTTTGTAGTTGAATATGATGTATCTGACAGCTATGGCAATAGTTTCGTATTTAATATCTGTTCGACTTTTGATTTGATGAAATACCATCGCACTAAAAATAAACTTATGCATAAATTGACAATTTTTCAAAATTATTAAAGTGTTACCAATTTACTGTTGTCATAGGCAAAGGTTGAGTATTTTACCGTATTTGTTTACAGATCGTCACTAGCTGATTAGACCTTTTTCCAGAAGTTTGGAGCGACTGTCAACAAACTTTGAGCTGTTTTCACTAGAAGTTTGGGGCTGTTTTCAGTAGAAGTTTGGAGCTGTTTTCAGTAGAAGTTTGGGGCTGTTTTCAGTAAAAGTTTGGGGCTTTTTCAGTAGAAGTTTGGAGCTGTTTTCAGTAGAAGTTTGGGGCTGTTTTCAGTAGAAGTTTGGGGCTGTTTTCAGTAGAAGTTTGGAGCTGTTTTCAGTAGAAGTTTGGGGCTGTTTTCAGTAGAAGTTTGGGGCTGTTTTCAGTAGAAGTTTGGAGCTGTTTTCACTAGAAGTTTGGAGCTGTTTTCACTAGAAGTTTGGAGCTGTTTTCACTAGAAGTTTGGAGCTGTTTTCTGTTAGCACTGTGATGAACTTTTATTTATTAGAGAATGCACTTTGCTTAGTAGCCGTCAACGGCTGAGAATCCTATTGATGCCTATGGACATTTGTACAGTTCAATTCGGTGGCTTAAAGAGTTGC
>NIVC01000929.1:0-88716 GCA_002269645.1 Macrostomum lignano | reverse complement strand
TCGCGTCTTTTTCCTTTCTTTTCTTTTTCAAAATGATACAATTTATACATATGATGATTGTAAAATTCTTTTCCTTCATCAACACACAACCTTTCACTTTTTCTCTCCAAGACTTCTAAAAGCAGAAGCAACTTCTTCTCCTTTTTTGGATTTCAAAGGAACAGCTCACGCATATCGAGTAAAACCATCTAATATGGTTAAAATATATTTATATCCCATATCGGGCGGCATTGCCATTAAATCAGCATACCAAATTTCATTCTTTTTGAAGTTCATGATTTTTCTATAAAATTTAGGCTTTCGGTATTCTTTGTGAAGAACCTTTGCCTCATCAGAACTTAACCCACCACCACTTAATAATAAACACTCGACACAATTATTTCCATGTTGGTTGTAATTAATTCCCAAACCAAATTTAACTTTAGATTGCAAGATCTTTTTAACCATCCACCTAGTTAATCTTTGGCTTACTGATAAGCCTGTAGATTGTCTAATCCCTCAATCATTTTTCTATCAGCTTCATGCTTTAATCTTAATGCTTCCTCAGGAGAATTATTATCAGCATCTCTGTATGCTAAGTCATGATAATACTAACAGAATCATGCACATGCATTAATGGGAATTGAATCAGCTTTTGGAGTGTCATCTGGATTTAATCTCAAATCCAGTCCAGTACGGGTAGTTTGCCCTCAATCTTTCGAAAGAGGCTGGAGCACACCTTAAGCGGATAAATTACCGCCCACCTCCGTCTGCTCTCTGAACCTTCTCCTTATATTTTTATACTTAGGAGCTTGGCTGCGCATTGCCACCTTGTCTTCAAGCTTGTTACCTTTGGGAAGAGGAGTTACCTCTGTTCCTTCAAAAGATTTCTCAATTGAAGTGGTACTTGAAGCTGTATGACGGGTTTCACGCAATTTGAAGGTGTCGCCACAAATAGTGACTAGCAAGGACATTGACTTCCTCACTCAGGCCTCGGGTTAACCTGCGTACGAATACCCTGGGATGTGTAATTCATTCGTATATTTTCCAGTAGTAAAAACGCTTGGTAAGCTTGTTAATCCTTTTTGAACATCCAAAAATCCACCTTCAAACACAAGTTGGCTCATTTTTAATGGTTAATTAAAAAACAATTCTCTATCAGTTTAATGATCTCCAAATATTGATCGCCATATAAAAAATTTAAAGCAAACTCCCCTGTTAACAAGGTAACACCATTATCAAATATCTTCTGTACGGGGTTTTTAGTAGTATTATTAATGCAAATATAATATAAATCAAATTCAAGATTAACATATTTAAATTCTAATAACTTTTGAATATTTCTAAATCGACTTGATGAATTATCTGTATTATCAGAAGATTTTAACTCTAACGCAATTTTTCTTTCGGTATGAATTAAATCAATTTTCTTTATTTTTCCAAAACCAAAATGTTCAATAGCTAATAATTCATAAAGAGATCCAAGTCTCATTTGAATTGTTTTAATACGGTTTGCAATTATTAATTCATCTTGAAATATTTTATTTAGTATTCTGTCAGAACCAACCTTATCATAAATAGGTTTACAAAGACAATCTTTTATCGTATTTTCCATTTTAAAAAAATAAAATTTAATTAATTCCAGTATGTCCTGCAGCTTTGGCAGCGGCTAAAACGAGTTTTCGAGGAGTTTTTAAACCATCACCAACAGCCCTTTTGTTATTTATAGAACCAACAATCCTTTTATACAAACTGGTGTTTTTAGCAGCTCTTACTCCTAACTCATCATAAAAATTTCTAGCGCTTACTAATTCATCCTCAGTATATAAATCAGGATTAAACTTTACTCTAGGGTTCATAATAATATTATATGCTCCACCCAATCCTCTATATAGTTCATTCCGATTTTTATCAACTCCACCAATTCGATAATTATCATTACCTAAATCTGTCACACCAATACTTTGTGGTGCAGCTCTAGAATATTGTTCAACTCCACCCCGTTCTGCACTCTTAATCTCTGCAACTCGCAATAGTGCTTGATCAACATCATAAGCAGGCGGCTCATCCTCCACAACATCGTCCTCTTTTGGTTCCGTATTCTTAGCAATTTTTTCAAGAAGGTCTTTATCTGTTTTTTCTAGTTCACTAATTTTCCCCGTAATAGGATTAACAAAAGGAGCAGCAAATTTCTCACCAGCCAACTGTATTCCCAACTTTCTTTTTTGTAAATCTCTAACAAAATCAGAATATCTTTGCTTCTCTTTATAAATCGCTAACTCTCCATCAACATCCATAAACTGACTCATTTTTTAATATAAAAAACTTTTTTAACTTAAAAAAATGGCTGAAACAAAAACCATATGGAGTGATAAATTTCATTTCAAAAAGCACCGTCAGTATATTAATGAGGTCAGGAAAAGAGATTTAAATTTTACTCAACCAACAAGTGATAATTCAAACAATTTTACTACGGGAACAGTAACATTTGACATCGGCGCAACCAGCAGCATATTGGATATGAAAAATGCGTTTTTCCGCGTTAGATGGTTGTATACCAGAAACGATGGAACTGCCCTGGTAGCTGGTGATATAGCTGACCGATCTGGTATTATTATAGAAAATGATTGGTTTTATAAATGTTTTTTCCCAAGCCCAACTAACAGTTAATGGAGCCGAGGTTGAGACAGCATCAAACCCAGCAGAGATTAATGGAGTTTTGAAACATTTAAATTATACTTATTTATAAAAACAAGTTGGTGATAGTGTTGGATGGATGCCGGATAAGGGTAATGGTCAAGCAGTAGTTTTCCCCAACGTACAAAACGCAGCAGGCGCAGATACCGCAGCTCTTATTGCTTATCTTAATACCAATATAGTTCCAGTTGTAACTACCATGACTAACACAAAAGATATGAACACCGGTTTTATAGATCGTCAGAATAAATTCCAGTCGAGGTTTTAACCACGGCAACCGCATATGAGCAGGACTTTTCAATCTTCCCACTATTTGGGTTCTTCTCACCAAATCGTGTATGGAAAGGATTAAAATTTGGTATACAGTTGCAAATATCTGGTGGATATCAACCTAGGAGGATACTTTATGGAACTTCGATTTCAACCGATATAGCTGCTCGCATAGCTTCAATTCAATTAGTCGTACCAACTATTGAGGTAACGGCTCCGCTTTTACCAGGTAAAACACATCGATGATCAGTTAGAGCTTGATCAAGAAATATTTTATTTGAATCGTCGACACTTTATGCGAACCATTAATAACAACCAGGAAAATGTCAGTGGCAAATACTGACATCAAAACGTCGGGTGAGGTATATTTTTGTTTGGTTTAAGATAACAAACAGAAGGAGCAAAAGAGCAAACGGGGATTTATATTGGCTTCAATCAGGTGACGTAGCAGCACAAGCAGCCACCGCAACCGACAACGCGGTTTCAGCGATTAACGAGTTTAATGTCCAGAATATCCGCCTGCAGGTTGATGATCAATATTATCCGGTTAAAGACCCCCTTAATCTAAATCTTGGAAATAATAATGTTAATGATTTTATAAAATATTATCAGGATTATGTCAAAAATGAAGCGTATGCTGTTCCTCAATATACTCCCACAGAGTTTCTAAACATTCATCCAGTGGTTGTTTTTTATCTAACCGCACAGAAAGAAAACGTAGCCAATGTTGGTTTTAATTATATGTTAGAGATTAATAAAACTGGTAATCAGGCACTAGACGCCCACGTATTGTTTCTAGAGGAATATCTGGCAATTGCCAAAGCCGACAACACCATCGTTCGGGACGCGCCATTTTAAGCGGTGCAGGTCTCCGACCGTCGCCCCCTATTTAAATTATTTCCTTAAAAATGGTAAAAGCAAAACATAATAAGATATTTCCAAACGATCCTTTTCTTTGTTTAGTAATTGGGGGATCGGGTAAAGGAAAAACACACTTTGTTTATGACCTGTTAACAACCGATGGAATGTTAGACTATAATAATTTAATAATTTATACTAACAAACCCGAATTAAAAATTATGAATTTCTTAAACATGGATTAAAAAACAAATTAAAAAAAGATGTTTTTTTAGAATGTTAAGAGCGTATGAGCAATATGAGGATGACGACGAACCAAACTTTACACTCGATGACATTGAGGATTTATGTAAAACAACGGCACAAGCGCCAGAAAACACAACCGAAAGATCGCCCCATAGGGTCGCGGACTTCGTCCGATCACCAACCGTTAGAGTATCAACCCGAATATCCTATGATCAAATTCCAAAAGATGATAAAACACTAATTATTTTTGATGATTGTATTAACGACGGCGATCAAGAATTGCAAAAGGAAATTTTTGTTAGTGGCAGAGGAGATGGAATTGGAGCGTTTTATCTAACACAGTCATTTAGAGAATTATATTCGATTATAAAAAAGAATGCTAGCTGTTGTGTAATGTTTGATTTAGATAACTATGATCTACAAAATATACACGCAAGATTTAATCCTGGGTTGGATACAAAACCATTTAAAATTATGTGTAAAAAAAATTGGGATGATAGTCAATACAAACATTTTTATATATCAACCCTAGGTTAGAAAGGAGAAATCGTATCTTAACAGATCTGATAAAAGAGGATAATGAAAATGAGGAGTAGGTCGCCCCGAAGGAACGCGGACTAAGTCCGCTTTCCCAACTATAAAAATGGCTACAAATTTAGATACTATAAAACAATTGGTCGATCGAACCAATTCAAAATTTAGTACAACATTACAGTTTATAATGACAAGCAGCGAACAACGGATTCAATTGCGCGATCCGTTACAACTCGATCAAAGTCTAAGTTATCAAATTGGTTTGATAATGTTTTCGGTTTTCAACATGCCCCAATTAATTAATGCAACAAATAATCAATTTAGGTATTCTAAAGATTCAGGAGCAAAGTGGACAACAATTACTATAACACCCGGAGCATATAACTATACTGATTTGAATGCTGTAATACAAGCTGATTTAACTGCTAATGGTGATTGGGTAGCAGATGCAATTGTTATAGGAGTTGATTTACCATCGGGAAGATTTACCTTGACTTTAGCTGCTGGATATCAGTTTGATTTCACAATTGCAAATTCACTTAGAACCATACTCGGATTTAATTCACGAATCGTTACCACATCAAGCACCGGCGATACGTGGGAAACATTGAGGGCGGAGTTAATACAATTAATATAACAACTGATATTTCGAACGGTGGTTATATAACAGATGATAATGGTGTTTTGGTTCAGCGTGGAATCATTTATTCAATCCCCTTTCTTGCTGTTCCAATTGGAGATAAAATGATTGTTGCACCCCAAACCCCAATATATTATCCTTTAAATCAATATCATTTACAATCAATTTATGTAAGAGTTGTTGATGATTCAGATCGTATAATTAGTTTTGGCGGACAAGCAATAACAGTAATTTTACGTATAAAACAGGTTTAATTATATAGTAAAAATGGGTAACAATGCTTTAAAAAAACAATCGGATAAAGTTCAAAAAGCAAAGGATAATTATGATATCGAACTAACAAAATTGAAACAGCTTCAAGCAGAAAAAACCCGAAAGGAATTATTAAAACCACCGGATAAGAAACTAACTAAAACCAAGAGTTTTTCAGGAACATAAAATGGCATTAACGTGTTGGGCGATTTTAAAAAAAGATATGGAACTGCCACAACAAGCAATATTGAATTAACAAATTAGGCGAGGCAATTAAAGATAAAACCATTCAGATGTGTTATGCGAGATGAAATAAAAGACTTACCAAGATATGGATCTTACATTGTCAATATAGAAACAACAAAAGAAAATGGTGTTCATTGGTCAGCAGTTTATTCAAAACCCAAACTTGTTTATTTTTTTGATTACCTCCGTTACAGGAAATAAAAGACAAATTTAATCATACTAAAAACCGTTTATGTGGAGATTATCACGAACAATTTCAAACCTTTGATAAAAGTTATTGTGGACAAGCAGCGTTGCATTTTTTATATAAGATCGGACGGAGTCCGCGAACCAAAGGTTCGATCAAAAACTCGAAGGAAACACCCGAAGACTTTAAGAAGATTTTAGACTCTATAAAATAGGCAGTAAAAATGTTATTTAGTGGAACACCCTCATGGAACGGAACAACAAGTGCTGGTGGTGGCGGATCTGGCGGAATCAGCGTTACATTCAGAGACAACCGATATATTAATGAAGACGAAGGTTATAAAAAAACTGAAAGTGATACTAAACTAAATTTAAAACGGAATGTTGCAGATTCCTATACCAAAACGCAAATCGATGATTCATTAAATTTAAAACGCAATACAGCCGATTCTTATACCAAAACAGAAATTGATAATTCACTAAATTTAAAACGGAATGTTGCTGATTCTTATACCAAAAACGAAGTTGATAATTCGTTAAATTTGAAAAGAGATATCAGTGATTCATATACCAAAACCGAAGTTGATAATTCTCTAAATTTAAAACGGAATGTTGCTGATTCTTATAACAAAACAGAAATTGATGATTCGTTAAATTTGAAACGGAATGTTGCTGATTCATATACTAAAACTGAAGTTGATAATTTAGTTGGAGGTGGAATTCCAAAACAGGATCGATTCCAAACGGTTGAAACCGGCCATGTACCAACAATGTCAGATTGGTGTGGAAATGGTTTTGCAATAACCGCAAGCACCGCATTTAATACAACCGATTTTGCAAGTTGGAAAGCTTTTGATGGGGATGATTCAACAGATTGGGCAACCAATAATACACAAACCGATTATTGGATTAAGGTTCAATGCCCATCCGCTATAATGTGTTATAAAATTGATTTGCGTGGTAGACCATCTCCCTCAACCGAGCACCCCGCGTCATGGCGGTTTGAGGGGAGTAATGACAATACAAGTTGGGATGTTTTAATACCGGCAGATAGTTCCGTAGCAATAAATAACTCAACTCAAACATTTAATGTCACACAAAATTTTGATAAAACCTATACATATTTCAGATTGTTCTGTCTTACATCAACCTCTGGTTCTACCAATCCCGGACTGTCAACCTTCCAGATTTATCGACAGACTTTTACAATTCTTGATTTAAATTTGGGAGTAGTTAATCAATCAGTGGATATGGGTGGTAATACAATTACTAATACCTCGACCATAAACGATAACACTTCTGTTGCTACTAAAGGTTATGTTGATACGGTTGTAACCCAAACGGCGGATGGCCGAATGTCTTTTAACGATAAAATAAAATTGGATGGAATACCTGCGATTGATGCCACTTTATTTGAGCCAGTCATTTGCAATTGGACTGGATACCAAAATCCAACCACCGCTGGTGATATTTTTCCAACAGGAAGTTTTATTAGTGACGCTTCATATATTGATTATCAAAATGGTGCTAGAATTACCCGCGAAACCTCAGGTGTAAGTGGGGCATTACAATTCAATTTCACACATTTTAAAAATATTGCAGCTTCCTTCTTTTTCAGAGTTGCTAATTCTGGAGGAGATGGTGCAGATGTTTGGTTTTATGCATATTGTCACGAACGACCAACAGCAGAATTTGGGTCTGGATTAACAACCGACGCCGGTTTGATAGTGTTTGCTAGTGAGTGGACGGATCGATTTGTAGTTGTTTGGAGTAATAAAAAATCAGACGGCGCAACAGTCCGTAATGATGTTAGTAGTGACGCGGATCAAACAGTAACCTACGCCAATATTGATAACGGTGATTGGCATCTGTTTAAAATCAATATTCTTAATCAAAGGGTTTGGTATCAATTAAGTTCATTCAATTTTCAACTAAAGCATACACACTAATTGGGCAAAATTTCTTCACATATGATAGTGGGACATGGGGAGAGTTAGATAAAACGGGAACGCTTATGGGTTTTTGTGCTAGAACCGGAGGAGCAGATGCCGCACATTTTATTCGCGGCGCAGCAGCTTGTGGTAGCACATCAGCAGGATATAGTTTTGCTGCGAGCGCATGTTTAGAGAAGCCCACAGTCCAAATAACTTAAGGCGCGAGCATCGTCCGATCGCCCCGTAGGGTCGCGTGCTTTGCACGATAACCTAAATATCTCTATATAAAATGGCTTTTAGTAGAACTCCATCTATGAGACAAAATAACAACATTGTCATTCCGATTCCTAAACAAGAGTCAAATATAAAAACTTTTAAATCTTATACCAAATTTTTATTTAGCACTGTAAATGTTCAGGATAATAAAAAGCTTCAAGAATTAATTAAAATATTAAAAAACCATATCATACTTCAAGAGTTTTGGAAGATTGGATTTAAATGGGAGAAAAAAGAAAGAATAACTCCAATCCAATACTTTTTGAGCTCGGGGCAGATTCCCAAAGAGCGCGGGGAGTTCATTTTGGTGCTATTAAAAATAGACGAAAATATCGGTGTCCGAGGCAGATAAAATGAAACGCGACCGATTCAACCAACGTAAGGGTCACATGTTAAGTAATGTTGATCGAATAAATTATGATTATGATTTATATAGTAAAAAAGTAAGAAGAGTTTCAAACCATATTAGGAATATGGATTTTTTTAATATTGGTTTTGGAAGCTTATCGATGTTATGTGTAATTGTTTTGGGTATTTTACAGTCTATTCCAACTCTTAATTTATCTCAATTATTTTTAGGTATTTCAATTGGTTCAATATCAGGTTTTGAAATAATCAGAAACTTATCAATTCTTTTGGCAATTAAATTATATCTTAAAAAAAGAAAGGAAAAGTATAAATCATTAAGACATGTTGCTAAACAATATAAAAATCAGTTATATTTATATGTTCAAAAAATTCTAGATGATGGAGAGATAACAATTCATGAGCTATCAACAGCGGTTGAATTATATGAAAAATATTTAAAAGATGGAAATAGAATTTTGGATGTTGAAACTTTTACAGATATGGAATTGAAGGAATTACGACTCGACAAACCCAAACCTCCACCTATAGAAACGTTAGAATACAAGCCTGATACTCTAGCAACGGGTGTCCAAAGCCCGCGGTCAGGAAGTACGGTCGGACTTATTCGCGAACCGGAGGTTCGGTCGAACTTCATGTTGTGTAGTTTATTTAATGCATACGTTATATATTCTTTCCAAAGTGGTAACTCTCTTGTAATTCGAGGTTTAAATTTTTTATCAATACGTAAAAATTCCAATTACTTTTCAATAGCATTTCGTTAGGTATGTTGCCTATCCTTATAAACTTTGTGTTCTCTCGCATAAGGAAATTGAAATAATATCCAACTAAAATTAAAATCCTTTCAGCGTCTTTCGAACTTAATCCCTTACCTTGATTTAAATTGAAAAAGTTATTCTATAAATAAAAATTATTTCCGGGGATTAAAGTTGGATTGGAAATATCCCGTGTAAGATTTTTTATAATTATGTTTTTAAAATAGTAATATGAGTTTTCAATCTTTTTTGTTTTTTCAAATTGATATATCTTAGAACACGAATAACACATATGATATATATCTCCGTTTTCTGTTTGACCTCTATGCATAGTCACATTAAATTTTTTACATTCGTAAATGTCTTTCATTTTTTGTTATTTTTTTAGATTAAAAATGGAACATTGGTTCAAAACCGATTCTAATGTGATTAATTTTCTCACACCCAATTCTCTGGAGCATAAGGAGTATGATATTATATGTTTGCGACAGGTTAAATTTATTGGAATTCAATCAATATTTTTACAGTTGAGTGATAACACAGTCCTATGTCTAAGCGGAGATGATGTTAAAAATTTTCCTGTTTTAGTTATTAATAAGCCGAAAACTTTTATTATGAAATACAGTCTGGATATTGGGCTGCAATTTAAACTAAAACAAACAAAAAATAAAAAGAGTGATAGGACTGTAAAATTGGCTTCCGTTTGGGAGGACTACGAAGACGATGACTAAATTTTTATAAGAAAATGGAGACACTAAAGATCCTGGTTACAAAAGAACGTGAAATAAATGATATTAATAAAAAATTAAATATAATTATCAATCAGAAATATAGTGATTATGGTGACGATATGTTTCCAATCCGATATGATATCAAACTCAAAACAATTATAGTCAACGTCAAAAAGTAAACTGTTATAATATTCAATTGAATGTTCGTGTTCTGGTTTATCATCAAAATAGTTTTTAAAGAATGGTTTCATAACTCCGTTTTTATCCGGTTTTTCTCTTTTATATGTGTTTATCGTAGAAGTAAATGTTTTTGATATGGTTGAGCCGCTTTGAGGAATTGTTATGCCACCTTCAAACGATCGTTTCCACGGAGCATTATTATTTACTTTTATTGATTGACCATCATATAAAGTTTTAAACGATGCGAAATTAACCTTATCATTTGCACATCCAATAATTGTTTCTTTCTCTTCCATAATAAAATCGTCTTTCAACAAAAGACAATATTTAATTTTAGGAGCGATAAAATATCCGAATATAATTCCACCCTCTCCATAATCGTTTTTTCCTTGACTTAAATTATTTCCGACATGCCCGTTTTTATTTAATTTATCCCAATGTTTTTTATGTTTATATAACGAGTCGGTGTCGCCGTAATAAATTTCTGGAGTCTTTGAACCGTCTATAGACGTGATAAAATTATTTATGATCCTTCTTGAATGAGCTAAAATAAATATGTCTAATTGCGCCGGACAAAGACCTGTTGTAGGATTATCGTCGTCATCTACATATTCTTGTGTGTCTTTCTTTTTTTCAACATAAAATAAGTCATCACATATTTTCTCATAAGACTTGATTGTGTCGTCGTATTCTTTTTTTAATGTTTGCAAATTCCAGAGATGAGTTGTGAAAGTAATGTCTCTTTGAACCGTTTTACCATATAAGGAATTTAACAATGTTTTTACCAATTCAGAACCCGCCTCATTATTTTCTTTTTTAAATACTTTTCTCATTTCGAAAAGGTTTGTAATATAATTCTGAAACGGAGAGAAATCGTAATTTTTTTCATATACAATTCCACTGTATATCTTTAATATTTTTCCACCCATTCTTACAATTTCTTGTATGTCTACGGAACATAGGGTGTCAATTACCTTTCCATTTCTAAACCTATTTAATGTTTTTGTTTCATTTGCTTTTGTTTCCGGATTATAAAATTTCTCTTTATCTTTCGATGGGAGATGTTGAAGAAAAACGTTAGTAGGATTCTCATACATAATCTTTAAAACCGCTGTTTTTGGTCGAAAGGTTTGTGAATTAAATTGTGTCAAGAAATCTTTTTCCTCGCTTATATCAAAAACTCTGGCTGTTTCTGCTCTTGGATATTCGCTATCCTTATCAGACATGGCGGATGGGTACAACGAGACTCCATCAAAATTCATTAAGCAATCTGATACGGTACCCAATTGGTTTTTTAGTTTGATTGCGATTTTCTTTTTTTCTTCCATGTCGCTTTTGAGATAAGTTGATATAACCTCGCATGGGTCGCTTGTTGGTGTTTTTAAATGATCTTTTACGATGTCTACGATTGTTTGAAAACAGTCGCTTTCGTATTTATTTATTAGTGCAAATACTCTGCCTCCTTTGACTGCGTCTCGCATAAACCTTCTTATATAAGGGTTGGTGTGAGAGTGAACTGAAAATTCTTTTCTTAATAGTGGTTGGTATTTCGTTTTTTCAAGTTTGCTCAAGTCAAAATAATCTTCGATTTTCAAAGGAGATATTATTTCTTCAACTTTTTTAATGTAATTAGTTTTTTCTTTTGTCTTTAGGTATTGTTTCATTTTGTCTTCAACTCTAACAAAATCTTTAAACCAACATTTTAATGTTAAACTCGAACATGTAAGAGTATCAAACATTGTCATTCCTCCAATTTTATATGCTTTTTCGTTATACTTATGAATACAGGCGCATAAAGAAATAAGATCAAATTGTAAATATTCATACCATTCATCCATCCGTTCTAGGTAGTCGTGTTCGGTAATGTCATGAACCATTGAGGTCTTGCGCAAATCCTTTCTAATTGTCATTGACGAGCAAAACTTTTTTAAACTCATTGAGGCGTGTTGATATGAGCAAAGCATCGTAATGGTTTGTTTCGAATCCTTGTGATTCTTCTTCTTATTTTGTTTATAAACGCCCTAACCGCTTTTGACGCGTAATCGTTTACAAAAGTGATTGATAATATTCCTCTTGGGGTTTTAAGAATTTTAATTGGTTTTATATTGCAAAATAGTGGTATGTATGAATCGAAGCGGGATGAGTTGTGTGCGATCAAAACAATCTTTTTTGACCTAATTGAACCAAGGTATTTAAACATTTTTCTAACACAGTCAACCTTCTCGCCGTCTGTTTGAAAATCACAACCGCGATCTGAAATCAAGATCTTAGTTAGTTTCTTTATTGCCTCTGGGGTTTCATTACAATTATTGGAAAAGTCGTTATAGTTTAAAAGACCAACTGCATACGGGCATGCTTGTTGATTATAATTTAAATATGTTTCAAAATCAAATATGTATACATTTGATTTATTCGGATTTGTGGATGTATTGAACATTTTTAGCTCTTTAACATTTTCAGAAGTTGGGTTTTTAAATACTACTTTATAATTGTCTTTTATCCGATCGAGGGCGATTCCCCGTTGTTTATTGGATATAAGGCAATAATGACCAATGTGTGGTAATCGGGTGTGTGATAGTAATTTATTAATAACCAATCGTGGTGATCCCTCTTCGAGACTTCGGTTCTATTCCAGGATTATTAGGATTATACAACCCTATGTTCAGATTAAAATATTCATTGAATTTTCCAATTCTTGAATTTGTCATTAAACCTCTTTGGGTTCTTGAGTCGTACAACCAAGCACCATATTCGTCTTTGGATGGGGCTTTATCGCCATAAATAAATTCAACACACTTATAGAAACAATTCCATCGCTAGGTATGTAACAGTACTCATCTTGATACTCCACAATTTCACACATGACATTTGTACCCATACCCTGCTTTGACCTTTCGTGTTTAAGTGTAATTTCATTTGGTGTCATTTTAAGTCTTCCGGAAAACACACTTAAATTCATGTCGTAGTTTTCTACCAAATGCTTAAACCAAGCTTGAAACTGACTTATATTATAAAATGTTGCTAAGTATTGATTTATCTCTTCGCGATCATCACCGGTTTTGTTATAAAAATATTGTACTCTTGCGTTTGTAATTTCAACACTATATCCGTTTGAAAGTTGGGTTTCAATAAAATCTAGGACATTCTGCATTGGTTCAAATCGATAAACCCTAATAAACTCATCTAATGGTTTTTAATCCGATTTATTCCGCGGTTTCCGACGAATGGGTTTCTTTTGGTTTTTTTCTAATTCTGCTATTCCTTTTTCATATTCAGCTTTTCTATTAAACGCTTCATTTCATATTCTGCCCTTATATTATTTGCTAATTCTTTTATTTGCTGATCTTCTATTTGTTTTTCTCTTTGTTTTTGCCTTTCTCTTTCTCTCGCTCTCTGTCTTTCTCTTGCTCTCTGTCTTTGTCTTTGTCTTTGGCGCTGTTCAATTTGTTCAACCTGTCTTTGTAATCGATTGAACTGTTCGCGCTCATTTGCAAGAAGTTGTAGAATCTGATCTGGGGTCAGTCTTTGTTCCATTTTATAGAATAAAATTTATATAATATTTATTCGAGATCTGCTTTCGGTAACAGTAGCCCACTACCCATAACGTTTGCATTTAAGAAGATTCCTGAACCTGCTTTTGGTCGCATTTCTAGATATAATCCACTTCCGTCATGTTTTTCGATTATATTAAAATCTTTTCCTAACTTATTAAAAATCTTCTGAACAGCTTGTCTAAAATTGGCTCCAATATTGTCAAAAAATCGTTTAGCTTTCTCACCCGTTTTTTTCTAAAGTTTGCCCAAACTCATGTAGTTTATCTGCGACAACTCCGCTTCCTTGAGTCGTTCCTTTTAAAATTAAACCTTTTCCAGCTGCTAACCTAGCTTCTGCATTTCTTTTTTGTGCTGGTGTTGCCGAACTACTATTAATAGTGTCAATGAGTTTCTGTTTGAATTGTGCATCCTGCGTTATTTGCTGTCTTTGAAATTCAGCATCTCGTTTAGCTTTTTCATCCGCAGCTTTTTTGTCATTTACTGCCTTTGTGATTCCGGCGGCTCCTCCCGCTATTCCACCGGCTGCTCCTATTCCTGCAAAAATTATTGGGAGCAAAGTTGCGAGGGTAATATACCCCCTTCTTTTGCTTTTAATTCAGCTAATTGTTTTCTGTTATCGTGAATTCTTTTGGCTGCTAATCCGGTTGCTCCAGCTGCTCCGAGACCTAAAAGAATTGGTAAAATGGGCAGCAACCCACCGTCCTTTTTAGTGTGAGTCTCCAATAAAAATTTCACATCGGAGTCTGTTAGCCTATAGTTTCTACCGTGATTCTTAAAGGATATTGGCCTTCCTTCTTTTGCATATTTTGAAGCAAGTTTAAATGTATCGATATCATAGTCAAGTTTTTTGCCTAAGCGATCCAATCTTTTTAACATTGTGTGGCTATGTTTATTATCATCTAAACCTAGAGTGTCTACAATTTCTCCTATAAAATATAGCCGATCGTCCTGATAGGTCGCATGCTTTGCATGATTTTCGTCATTAATTGAGTCCATTTTTATATTGTTAAAATTTCTTTAATCCTTTTCCACCTTTAATTGTGGTTAACATTTTATTAAAATCCTGAATATCTTTATTACTTATTGGTGTGCTTTTAGTTGGGGTTTCTTTTGGTTGTGCGGCTTGGGTTGCTTCCTGCGCTAGTTTCAAATTTTTATTGCTTTTATTTGTGAGAGGGTGTCGTTAAATTCTCTCAATTTCTTTAGTTCTTCTGCTGCCCTCGCTGCTTCGATTCCGCCCTTTACAGCATTTGTTATAGAACCTGCTGCAGAGCCTGCTTGCCCTATAAGACCCATATTGTCTTTAAAAATATTTGCTGCTGTTCCAACCACATCAAAAAGACCCTCACCTCGGTATTCAACTGGGTCTCCTACCTGCAATTCATTCAGATTTTGTATATGCGTAACGTGTGTCATTTTTGTCTATTTTTAGTAACAGAAAAACTCTTTTTGTGCGAGCGAGCCCAAGTAATTTTTATTGGTTGGCAGAATATTGTCACTGGCAAAAATTTCATTCTTGCAAAAATTATAATTCTGCCAGAGTTTGTAGGAATAGCCTTTTCTAAAACCTACAGAAAAATACCCTTTGCGCCTGCGGCGCGACCTGGGGTTATAGAGAGTTGGAAGTGGGGGGGGAGTGTTAGAAGTGTTGGAAGAGTTTGAGTACCATACAAAATTGCCAGCAAACCAAAGCGAACGACGAGAGCGTATTCTCATAATTCAATGAGAATTAATCGTTGTAAGTGTGAAATGGGGAGATTGACCGAAATGAAGCGAGGATGAGCGGAGCGAGTTGAGCGAAGTGAAGACGAGCGGTAATGAAGGGAAAATGAGTCATTTCACACTGATAAAGGGTTAAATTGATTGAATTCTGAGAACGGTTTGCTGGCAATTTTGTATGGTATATACTACTTAAGTGCGAGTGTTTGCAAACAGATTATCCAACAGTGTGCCTGCTGCTAGCCCTGTTCTCTCCAAAATTGACCCAGTTTTGTCAGGCCTAGTTCTAGCCCATGCTGCGAGCCTTTACAAACTGCAGTTTTATGGCAGAAAAGAGCTGTATGGTTCTGGGAACAGTGGGACACGATTAGAAAAATTGTCATGATCTACTTGTGTTTTAAATTAACGAAAATTCATCTTTTAGTATCCAAGTCTGGTGCAGCAAAGGCAAATTGTTGCACTGTTTAAGGCTCACTGCTACCAATTAATAAATTTCTTCAAGACAAGACAAACAAAGAAAGCAAACTTATAACGTTGGTCAGGGCCTTAAACGCATTTAGATTCTACCAAGTGAAACAGATTTCCTCTGAAACAAATAGTGCATGGATCTAATTCTAATTTCTATTCTCACTGGCCGTCTTCAAACCTAACTCTGTCAGGGCACGAATCAAATAAAATGGGGGATGAAGTCAAAAAGATGATTAAAGAGAGGTCGGCGAGGAGGGGCACGGGCGCACGGAAGAAAGGGCGAAGTCAAACTCGGGCAAGAAGGCAGTTACCAATGGATTGATTTGCTATAGAACTGCGAAGCAAAGGGCAGCGGGGGATTTAAAGCTCATGGTTTCCATGGTAACGGAAAATTTCTTGCCACCCTTGTGGACAGACGGGAGGGGGAGAGGGGGGCAGTGAGAGGTTCGGCAGCCGTGCAGAACCCACATCCCCTTTTAGGGGAGATGCCAGCCCTCTGCTCCCAGCTCCTCTTCCGAAAGGACGTGAGGTTATTTTATGCTCTCAACCACTTTGCACCGAACTCCAAAATCAAACTATAATTACAGCAACCCACTAACAGGCACTGTCTACATGTACTGTCTACATGTATACAGTCAATTTTTTTGCATTTCTTTCACGGGAAACTAAAATAAAAGGAGCTAAAGAACCAGTAAGTAAAGTAAGAGAGATAATCAAGCTAGTTTGCAATAGGCAAGTTGTCCACAGAGGCAGTGTTTGTCAGGTTAAATCTATGCCGGAAATTACACTGCGAGTCAGCCATGCCATCATCTCTCCTTACCCAATCGCTGCACGCGCACCTCATCCTTTGCTACGAAGCTCTGCTAAAATCTGCGCGATATCCCGTGTCTACTTACCCTCGGAATGGTAGATAGGGGGCAGAGGCAGCCGGTGGAGCCCCCCTCCTCGATCCGCCTTCCTCCCATTTCGTGTCCTCGCTTTCCCCTTGCTCCCCCATCGCTCGCTCATTCGATTTTCAGCAGCTTCCGCAGCGGAGCCGTGTTATCCTCCCTCCTAATTTCGTCTCCCCTTCTGTCTCACAGTCTGTCCCTCGTCCTCCAGGCAAAACAAGTAATTTAAACACCCAACTGCATTGGGTTTTGCAGAAGCAGTAAAAATTGCTCGGCATTATATAAATAATAATATACAAAGAAGAGACAGAAAAAGCTGATCCGGTACGAGTTGCTTTCAACAGCTTTTTTGTCTTCACTTGGAAATAGCCAAAGTTGGCAGTCATCGTTGTTCTGACGCAGCCAATTGAGTCGCCTTTTAGTTGCTGCCCAATCTCTCCGAGCTTGAGGCCATCCGCTCCCACAGCCAACTAGCAAGCCTTAGTTGGGGAGCAGGGGGGAGAGAGTGAGCCTCTCTTGAGTCTAGGCCCAACAGGGACGAAAAGTATATAATAGGAGCATATATAATATACAGTACCATCGACAGTTAGCATCTGCGCGGCTGGAAGTACCGGATGAGCAGCTTTGCACAGCAGAAGCAGCAGCACCAACCACAGAGCCAGCAGAAGACTGTCAGAGACCTGCCGGGCATGGAGTCAGCCGCAAACGCCCTGCTGGACGCCGTGAACCGCAGCAAACGGCACCTAGTGAAATTCATATTGGAGGCCTGTGAGAAGGAGGTGGAGGTTGTCACTAACTACCGCGACTTCAAGGGGAAGACTCCCCTAATCAGGGCAGTGTACATAACGGTGAGCCAACAAAGCGATCTGTGCAGCAAAATTGCCTGAAACACTTTCACTCACACAAAATTATTTGCCTGAGAGAAATCTGCTGCAACATCATTCCCCTCCAACAAGTAAATATTTTCCTTTCAAACGGAGCTGCAACAGAAGATCACCTCATCCGCATTAGGGACAAAAAAGCGCCTCGAGAAAGCTCGCTAGAAACCGAATTCTAATCTCGGATGATGATCTTGAATCGAATAGCAATTTTTACTCATAACAACTCCCCTCTCCTTCTAACAGTGAGTCTGATTAGTAATCTGGGGTCCCCAGGGGCATTGTTATCCTCTATATCTGACCTGGGCCTGCTGCCCAGCTCACAAGAAGCTGAGGCTGGGACGGAGAATACGGCTGCTCAGAAATTCGTACACCCTCAGCAGCAAGCCTATTCCTAATTTATTCCCTGTCTCTCGCTAGCTCTTCTTTTTAACTCTTGCTCTGCATCCTTTGTCCATCTCCCATCTGCATTGCCTGAACAATCGTTTTCGGCTCTCTAAAAATTTTACTCAACGTCCTGGAACTGAGCTCTTGCCCAGTTAACAAACAACAAAACAGCAAAGCGACAAAAAGTGCCATAGGAATCTGTACGTCGCCAAAGTGCGATGAGAAAAGTCTCTAAAACTAAATCCACAAAAGCTGATCCAGCTTGCTTCAGTTACTAAGCGCCAAATTTATTCACTCGCTAAGCTGACGAATGAGCAGCTGCTCGTCCGGATTTGCAACTGATAGACAATTGACTACTCCGGGCGCATTTGGTGCGAGTTTCACTACTTAATCCTTTTAGATTTTGCGAGTAGAGTATATTTCACCATGAGTACGTTCCTTTATTTGAACCTTCGTTCCTGTGCTTTAGTCCGGAATTATATGAAAATAGATTGGAGTTTTCAAGGGCGCATGGCTTAAAAGCCTTTGGTATTCAGTTGGATTTAGTTCGCAATCAAATTGAGAGGAGAATAGAGTTTAAAAAGGTCAGAATTCATTAGAAATTTTCGAAAAAAAATTATTTGGAAGCAACCGACATGGCATGGCAGGAGAAAAGCAAGATTTTTGATGATCACTCTTCCAAGCGAGTCAAGTGTCATCCGACGCTCCTTCGGTAGATGGTTCGCACCGTGAGTGACAGCGAGAGCGGAGTGTGCAAGGACTTTGAAGGACGAGCAGAGGATGCAGAATGGATGCAGAGTAAGATAGAATGAGAGGTTTGAGCCTTCAGTAGTTGAGTTCCAAACACCGATTTCAAGTGGACAACTTGACTGTTGGCCAGGCGTGTCAAAGTCCCCATTAACCACAAATCCAGCAGTGTCTAGTCAGACTAGACTTGCACCTACAGGTAAAGTGCAGCCGGAGTTACCGGATGGGCTGCCACTTGCGCCCTCCCCATCTCATCTAGTATCGATTGACGCACGTGACTCCAAGGCGAACAGGCTGCGCGGATGAAGAGGGGTCTGCTCAGCCTCTTTGAGCAGCAAAGATGACGAAGAGATGTGGGTTGACTGTCTTGTTGACACTACACGAGGCTCAGGTAGACAGCTGCTCCTCGATGCAGCTCGCTCACTAAGCCAAGCTCTTAGGATCAGTAAGCACTTCCTGCATTGATCTTCCCTAGTGCTGCTGAATTCAAAAGACAACTGAAGCGTTCGGGTATAAGAAAGAAAGTTTAGAAATGTCTCCATCACACTTCAAACTGTCGAACTAATGGAGAAGCACTTCCTGAATGCAGAAAACATGTTCTCTCGCGTAGAAAATAAAAATATGATACGAAGCAGCTGTGAAAACATATACGTGCATATGGGTATTGAAAAAAGGAAGGTGACGATAAGGCTAGAATGAGACACAGTTGGAGGAAGGGGGCACAGTCGGAGGAAGGGGGCACAGTTGCAGGAAGGGGGCACAGTTGGAGGAAGGGGGCACAGTTGCAGGAAGGGGGCACAGTTGCAGGAAGGGGAACAGTTGGAGGAGGGGGCACAATTGCAGGAAGGGGGCACAGCTGCAGAGTTTATTTTTCAAGTTAGTAGAGTCTAAATTCTTACTACATAGTAGACCAGTTTCCAATATTTGAGGTTATAGCTAGCCGAGATACTCTTTCCGACGTCTTTACGGATATCAGTTTGATTCATTTCATAGATTTTTAACCCGCCAACTTTCACCGAAGGAGGAGAAGTGCCGTCAGAAGATCCTGGACATGCTGCTAGCGCACGGGGCCAATCCTAACTACCAAGACGACGCCGGCAGGACTGCGCTGAGCTACGCCTGCGAGCTGCGACACAATGACGTCGTGCGTCTCCTGGTGCGCTACAATGTGGATCCCGAGCTGCCTGACTGCGATGGTGATTGACTGTTCTTCTGAGCTTGTGGTTGATGGGGAATGACAGCGCTGGCTGACCGCATACCCACCTAATCGTGGAGCCTCAGAGAAAGCCTCTTCACTTAGGAACTTAGGCGGCATTGCTAAATAGCGTAGATTTTTTTGTCATTTGACAACTAGATAGTATACTATGGCATCTTAAAGCTCTCCTATTGCCAACAGTCACGCAAAAAGCAAACCCCCCCACACTGGAAATTAGTTCAGCCATAGTGGCATTGAGAAATAGTGGTCTTATTTTTTATCAATAAAAGCTGGAGACAAGAAATATTACGATTTCGTAAATTAGCTTGCATCAGGTGTCCAGTCTGATTGCAATTGCACTACAGTAACTGAATTAGTGCAATGAAATCAATTTGATGCATCCGATGACTTGCATCCTGCTGTAGACTATTATGATATTCTGAGTGGCTGTGTATTCGTCCGTCTGCTCTGTCGCATTGCGTCAAATAATCCTAATGAGTTCTATCCTGTCTGGGACTATTTCGTCAGTTGTTTCCCTTTGGCGTCAGGTGCCCTTGGTTATCTTGAAGTATCATTTTCAGGGAATTTCCTGGATCAATGGCGAGCTCGCAGGTCTAGAATTACTCTTAATGAGCCGTCTGTACGACAGCGTTAATCAATATAGCAGCGTTGAGTACTTCGCTCTCGAGGACGAATTGTCACCATGTGATAGCTGATCACCTGTGGCATCCGCCCATGGTTTATAGCTTGGGGAAAATTTACTTACGCATAAAAAATGATAAACGGTAACACAGAATTTGATTAATAGGTTATGCTGGAGGTTTTATTTTAAGCTTACGAGCTAGAGCCACTCCAAGAAGCTAAACCACACTGATTCATTAATTAAGCCAAACAATTGAAAAGAAGTAAGTAGAACTTCTGAATGGTTTAAACTCTATAGAAGCTACACTGGAATGCGTTGCAGAGCTGCTTTTGAGTGATAAACCTCTGGACTGGTCACTATGGACTGTATGCGATAGAGGTCTATTCAGAAAACAGGAAACTTTCAAATTGCTTTTTTAGGAAATACGCCTCTGATGCACTGCGCCCTGGTTGGCAACGACACGGGCATCGGCATTCTCATCAAGTGTTTTCGCCGGCTGGGACTCGACATTGACCGCAGCAACAAGGAGGGCTTCACCGCCATGCTGCTGGCGGCGCGGTTCGGCTTCACCGAGTGCGCCAGCCTGCTGGCACTCGACGGCCACGCTTCTGTGACGCGCACCGACCCGAAGTTCGGCCGAAACGCCGAGCAGTGGGCTCGGGCGCAGGGCTGCACCACGCCTGAGGTTGCCGCCTTCAGCCCCGACGCTGGACTCAGTGGCCTCGGCGGCGGTGGAGCCGCCGGCGGCGGCGCAGGCGGAGGCACCAGCAGCCATCGCAGGCGCATCCTGCTGCGCGGCCCGTGCCGAGATGACCCGATAGCGGTGTACCCCAGCCCGGCTCGAGGTAGCGGCAGCGGCGCTGCCCGTGGCAGTCTGTCCGCTTCCATGCCAGCTCGGGCGCTGCAGCAGCAGGCAGGCAAAGCTGATCAGCGACTCACAGCGAGCGGCGGCGGCGGTGACACCGACAGCGACAGCGAAAGCAGCGGCAGCAGCGACTGCTCCAATCGGAGGAGGCTGCCCGCCACGCTGGAGCGAGACGAGTGCAGCCCTCCGCCTAGCTTCGGTCGGCGGCACCGTGGTGGTGACAGCGGCGGCGGGCAGTCGGCGGGCACCAGCATGAGCACTCTGGACGGCTGAGTGCCGGCCCTCGGCGTCGCGAATGAATTGCTGTTATTCGCCTTCATATGCAGCAGCTTTGAATCTAAAGCAATCTATGATATTGTTCTGTGTTTTCAAATCACCCAAATAATATTCATAGTAATCAATTCGTGTTGTGTGATATCCTAATCTATAAATCTATTTTGTTTGTCAGAGATATTAATATGGTCGCAATATCTTTACTTCTGTTTCTTGAATTTCTAATTTCTGAAATACGCTATCTTCATGCACTGATCCTTAGTCTCTCTTTTCCCAATGTCCGCCAGAGCTGAATTGAGTTATACGATGATGTGAATGAAAAATACTCGTACGAATTCAAATAAATACTCTGCGTCCATATCGCTAATCAACTAAAGATTTAACATCAAACTTGATTAAGGTGTTACATTTCGAGTAGGCTTTAATAAATTTCTTACAATCGTGCTCATTCTAAGGTAAAAGTTTGGAAATTTTCAGCGCAGATTAGTGTCAGCGGCCCATTGTTATTATTTACTGTTCCACCTGCAAGTCTGCAATTAAAGTTCAGACCTCTATCATTAATCGGATGCTTTTTAGAGCCGCATAGCTGCCACCTGTGGCGTATCTCCAGTTCATCATTCTGAGCGAATCAGCGATGGCGGAGGTCTCGTAGACGCCGCTCGGGTTGCAGTAGGCGCAGCTCGAGTACCACCAGCCGCCGTTGCCGCAGTAAACCACAGAGCAGCTGGAGCCGGACCTGCCATCGTTGTCCCGGTCCATAGTGGAGAACTGGCTATCGTTTTGGAAGGCCAGAGCGTCTCCCGTCATGTTGGAGCTGGCAGTGAGGTAAGAGCCGAATGTCATGGTGTAGTTGGTGCTGGCGTCGCCCACGGTGAAGCCGGAGTACTCAGCGATGAAGAGGTTGTCAGCCCAGGTGACGGCTTCCACCCGCAGCACTCTGGGCGTGCTTCCCGTCAGCTCGTTGATTTTTTTCAATCCTGAAAATTAATAAATTCTACGCCTTACATAGGTACCAAAAATACTAAATAAAGAGACTGCCTACTGGCAAGTAGGAAGAGAGGAATGTGAAGCGAATCCAGAGTTCTTTGAAAAAATATGATCATCAGTTACTTTCTCATAATGGGAGAGTTGACCAGAGCAAAAATAAAAGTCTTTGAGCGACGAGTGCATGCGTGCTCATGGGATAAACAAAGCACAGAAAAAGTTGGCGAGAGTGAGCAAACCATCTCAAGAAATTTCGAATGCAAGAGCCTCTAAGTGAGCTCTGTGCTAAGAGCTATTCTCATTTGTGGCCTGAATATTCTCTAAAAGGTGCTCACACAACTGCCGAGAATGTTTTGGAAAATTATCCCCTCCCCTAGTCTTCATGCACCCAACCAGAAGTCAATGGCGTCTCCAAATCCAGCCTCATAAGCCGCCCACGGGAGAGCAAATCTCTGGATTCCACGCAGTCGCTGCTGCATGACTTTGAAAGTTCGAGTGCCAACTTTCGGAACTGGTTCTGAGAAGAGAAAACTGCTGGTTGAGTTCCTGTTAATCTTTGTATTTAAAACTAAAAAATAACACAGATTTTTAAAGTTGCTTACTCGGCCGAAGCTTCCGCCTCCGATAGACGGGTTTGCCTGGAGCAGCCGCAGAGAAGTCTGCGCCCCAGACCTCAGACAGAAGGCAGAGCTTCATCTCCGGCACGAAGGTGGTGGCTGAGCAGCCGTAGGGCTGGAGAACGGCGCATTTGATGGCACAGTCGATCTCGCTCTGACCAATCGATGACGTCACAGCAGTCGCCTCAGCATAGACGGTTCGGGAGAAAATTCTGTAACTGTTTACGGTTTAAATCATTGATTTTGAGTTTTGACTAAAATGTTTGACCACAATGGGATAAGAATTATCGTCACCTGAAGATTTCGCATCTGCCAAGAATACCGCTGCATTGATTAGAAATAAAAGACTCAAGATACTCATTTTAAAAAGTTTTATTGGAAAGCACTTACTTAGCTTTATTTTGAGCAGAAATTTGAGTTTTCGTGTGCTCAAACTGGCTCACTAGCTATTAAGTAATAGTTGCTTTTTCTGTGCTTTTTTTACCATTGATGGGATTCTGATTGGATTGGGACTCCTGGCAACTCCTGGCTTCCATAGTAACAACAGGATTTTAGTAAACTCCTTAATCTCTTGCGAAAGAACGAGGGATGAGAATAGCCATGCATAGTTGAGCCGGTGGCTCACTGTCGAAGCATTGTTTCCAAATGACTTGGTTAGCCCTAGGCAAGTGCTAAACGAGTCTATGTCGTGGTACTGAATAGTGGATGTCCCATTATCGATTTTAAGCAAAGCCCATTGTCTTTCTTTTCCATTGTCTTGCCCCGGTTAGTCAAAGGAAGAGCAAAATTCCTTCTTCTTAGAATGACTGATGAAGGTTTTTTTAGAGTTGCAGAATTTCTTCTTTCTTCTGTTTGACAATAGAGTTTTAGCTAATCAAAGCATTTCGAATTCAAGCAGTAGCTAATCTACAATAAGTTTTAACCGTTAAAAACAGTGAAGAAAAATATCTAATCGAAGCCTGGCCGTTTGCTATCTACCCTCGTATTGCATGTTGCTTGTGCTACAAGGAGTGCGTTTGCAAATGAACAACCTGCACCAGTGAGGCTTTTACCCCGGCGCAAATGTGCCTACTGGTGTATTGCTTGCTGAATCCTGGCTTTAACGACAGCAAAGCTTAAAAGCAGGTCGAATAAATTCTATTCATGTACGTTATTCTATTGATACATGAAGAGTTAAGGCCAACGATTCAGTTAAAAGTCTGAAACGATATGATCGGATGGACTAAGAACGATTGAGAGAATGCACTACAACATGCTTTTGTTTGAATTGCCGAAGGCTAATGTCAAGATGTATCCACCTGCATCGATTAAGGGGATCATTTCCGGAATTCAGTTTCACGTGCAAACCAAGTTTGTCAAGAATTGGTCGTTTCTGAAAGACTCAAAGTCAAGGAACTTGCTTAGATTTTGTCTTAACTGGGCAGTGCATTGATGCTGCTATGAAGCTGAGTTTTCCGTCCGGCTTCCATGTAACACCGAAATTGTCACGAACTATTGATTCAGACGAAGAAGAAGTACATCTAAAAAAATCTAACGCGGGCAAACCCTTGTAGCCACAGAGCTGGCGGCCTAAATAGGCACACGGCGTGTACAAAGCACCCACCACACCACCAGACAGCCAACACCCAAATGCCCCACTTGCACTAAACCAATGCAAACGCTTCTAATGTCGCTCCTAAGTGAAGGTGGTGAAGCGTAAACTTGCGATTGGTAAAGGGCTGCTGTTAGTCTAACTTCTCTTGCTGATACAGAGCGCGTTATTTTTGCCCTTTCACAAGTTTCTCTCAAAGAACTACGGGTAGAAAAATTGTGCTGCATTACGAGCTATCCAACTTGGTAAATTGTAGCAGATTGAGTCATTGCGATGCTGCTGAAATCTAAAGACTCAGGCCGAGCACATTGTCAATAATGCAGCTTCGCAAACAGATTTGCCTGTTTTGATCAACTCGTGAAGGGATGAGTTCCCTGAAGAAATTAAAATACAAGAGTGCCTGAAGTAAAAAGAAAAAAACGGAAAATAATTGTTAATATTAGGAAAACAAGCACCCAACTATTATGTGTTATTATTCTTGCATCGAAGCAAACCATAACTACGATTGTTAAAAAATTGTGAATCAATTCGATTAGAAAATTGCCTAGAATATATCTAACAAACAGTTCCTGCAACACTAAGAACGATTGTTTAGTTCATTAACATATTTAGCACCACCAGAAAATCTGTGCAGGACTTGCTTCACTCGCTTAATTCCGTATCGATCAGGCCACCGGCTCATCTACCATCACCGTGTACACCAGTTCACCGTCTGGAAGTCTCAGGCTCTCCATGACGCCTCGACACCACGGTGCGCTGTCCGGGACACGGAAGACAAACGGGTAGGTTTTTGTGAGCTTGATGCAGCTTAGGGAGTATTTTCGGGGAAACATTATTTTTTCGTATTTATGCGAATACATGGACGTTGTGCACAAATCCGTTCTCCAGGATCCATAGTACGAGTAGGCAAGAAATTTTCCCGTATCCCTCGGCGAGTCCACCCAGCGGCCCATGAACGGTCGCTTGTGCAACGGAAACGTGTACTTTGTCGGCGCGTAAAAGCTGCCGAACTTTTGCACCATCCAGCTGCCCTGCACCTCGTAGAATGCCACGTCGATGAAGGGCCAGCAGCCGCTCACGTCCACGTGTAGACAAGCAGACTTAAGCGAAACTTTCCACAATCCGACGTCTTTCAGATTAAAATCCGGGTGTCTGAGGGAGATCAAGTGGTGCGAGAAGCGCACGCTTAGATTAGCACCGCTTAGATTAGAGAACCAAAATATAGACTGCGAAACATGAGGACTGCGAGACCAAAAGATCCCTTAGAAGAATTTGACATGGCCGGCCAAAGTGACTTGTGGGGTTCGAAATTGAGGTTCACTTCCTGTTTAAGTGTGGTTTGAAATTTTATAATGCTAACCGTGATAAATTTGAACAGAAAATCTCTGATTAAGTTTCTAATTTTTCAATACAATACTGTAGAGGAAAAGTTCTTACCTAATGATGAGATAGAGATAGAGACAGAGATAGAGATAGAGATAGAGACGTCATAGAGACGTCAGATATAGACTCAAAGAAGACGTGAAGATAGAGACATCAGAGACATGACGCAAGCTATAATGCAACCAACTTCCCTGAGGCTTCATATCGTACCAAATAAAGGTCGAGCCGTTTCTCGAATACTCTGTTTGCGTACGAGACTTTATTGTAACTCTCTTGACGTCACAAAACTTTATTCCCTAGGCCTAGACTTGTCAATTTCTCTAGCACGACTGGAAATTGCGCGACCTGGAACTGAAGCGACTTCTTTCTAGCGACTTGATTTCGCGCGACAGCATTAGCGCGACTGGATTTGGAACAACCTGGAATTCAAGCGACGACTGGATTTCACGCGACTGTTAAAAGCTCGTAAATAAATTTAATCTCTTAAATGAAAAAACCTATATCTCTAACTCAAATCCAGTCGCTCTAAATCCAGTCGCTTTAAATCCAGTTGCGAGAAATCAGTCGCTTCAAGTTCAAGTCGCGTGAAATCTAGCGTCCCCTGTTATTTATACATTTGAAGTTTTACGCTTAAGCCAGGTACCTAGCATGCCATAAGGACGACTTAAGAACGTCCTCGAGTTAGCGAAGTCATAATCGATCTGACCTGAAGTCTTAAGAAACCAAACCTCCTCGTTGCAGAATGGTGGGAGCCATTAAAGGACTTTTTCTTCGCTTTTACCGACTTCATTAAAACATGAGCCGTAAACTCGAATCTCATACTTGATAGTGATAGTGATAATTGAGCCTGAAGGCTAAGCTTAATCCCTAAATGCAAAGTCTCACATTTTCATAAATTAAAATGTTCATCACGATATCATACCCTTGAAATGCCTTTAACAGCTTCTTGTTGTCGGCCCATTTGAGAAACAGGTCGAGGTCGTCATCCCACGGAATGAAGCCGTGATGCCGGTAGGAGCCCAGCAGAGTGCCTCCGAGCAGCATCACCTGAATTTCGTTTTTCTCGCACAGGTCCAGAAACGCCCATATCAGTTTCATAGTGGCTCTCAGCTCGGTCTCATTTATCCGAGGATCGAACTCGTCACCACGAGGCGGTGTCTGTCTTCTCAGCTTCTGGATGTAGAATTCAGGAGACGGCAATTGCGGCATCTGTCTTCTTGGCTTCGGTACTCCCGTCGTCTGTTCGCACGTAATCTCGCTGCTCCTTGGCCAAAAGGCTAAAAGTAAGCCTAGGCTTAGTATTGAAGCGATGGTAAGTATTAATAGTTGGCGGTACCTGATCTTGACCGATATTCTGTCGGCTAGCTGAGACAAAAACATTTCCTTGCAAGTCTGTAACGATTCGGAGTGAATTTAGACTGCTTCTATGAAAAAATACTTTTAATTCGACTGTTAAAGGTAGCGTGTTGAATCAAGTTTTCAAGTTGTCCTTGGTTTGATGCTGTGCACTAGCTGCTGCCAGTCGGCTGAGAATGTTCAGACTAGCTCGCGCATATTTTGTCTATGGTTAAAGTCTAACTCCACACCCCAGCTCCACCCTTGTCTACTTTAGCCACATATGTTGGATCAAATAAGAACGGGAATCAAGCACTTTGACTTGTGCGTCAATGGCTGAAACACGAGTGCGCGTAACACGTGTTTCAGCCATTGACGCACTCGTCAGCGTGCTAGATTCTTCCATTCTTGCACGATGGAAAGAAGATCGTGCTTGTAGTCTATGGCTGTTATGCTAAATATAGAAACATTGCGCATTACATTCTTGCACGATTGAAATTCCTGCACGGAGTGCACATGTAAATTCAAGGTGTTTTTACCATAGACACTTGCATTTCTGCACGCATATGGCGACTTCCAAAGCATTCTTGCACGCTGGATCAAATAAGAATAACCTGTGGTGAGAAATTGAAGAGTTCGCTTAAGCACACTAGAGAGAGAGAGGGAAAGAGAGAGAGAAATAGAAGAGAGAGAGAATTAAATCTAGTGTCTAGACGCACAAACTCCCACTTCCAGACGTTAAGCCTGGGAACAAAATTCAGTGATCACTTACCGGTGCGGGCTCCTCTTCTTTGTCGGGCAGGTTCTCCGAGCTCGTTTCTTCAAGGCTTCTTCCTCCGGAATAGTCTTCTTGAATTCTAAAATCGGCCAAACGTAAGAGCGTAAGAACTTAATCCTTAGACGTCGAAGTATTCCTCGCGTGCCAAAATCAATATAATTCCTCGAGTCCCAAAATCAATATAATTCCTCGAGTGCCAAAATTAATATAATTCCTCGAGTGCCAAAATCAATATAATTCCTCGAGTGTCGAATCAGCGATGCGCCCTTATTAACAAACTCAATTCTTTAACAATGACGAGGTCCTCCAGAAACGGCCTCTTCTTATAGAAATAACGGAATCGGAGTCGTGTGCTCCTATCGGTTACTCTAGGATAATCCAAAATCAATAACTCGATAATCCTCTAAGAGTATTGGAATCCGTCCGCAGATCCTATCCAATCCCTTAGGAAAGGGGAGGCCTCAAACTCAATAGACTCCATAAAATCAACTGAACAGTAACGGCCGGCAATAACAATCGCTCTCAATAATCAAAATAACGAAGACTTGAACAAAGCTTACCAATTGGTGTTTATCTCTTCCTCAGAGATATAGCCTCGTTTGGCTGCTCTTGTAAAGCCCAAGATCTTTGGAGGCTGCTCCGAGTCTGAGATTTCAGCTCGGATTTTGCGTTTGTATTTATACACAATTTGCCGGCCTTGAGTCGACCTTGAGCTCAAAACCGGTTTTTCGATGAGGTCAAGAAAGGAATTTTATTACTTGACAGGTGGGATTTTTGATTAGAAAAGGGTGAGACTTGGGTCGCATTCAGGTTAACATTTACCATATTTGGAAGTTCTAAAAATAGATGTTGAAAACCGGTTTTTCGAACAATAGGATAGTCACTCTCTGTTTTCGTGATGTTACTGGGTTACTACAAATAGAGTATGACGTGTAGCTATTTTTAAATTTGTATTCATAATTTTATCTTACTAACTTCTAGTAGTCTACTGCGTTTGGAGATCTCTACAAAATCACTGGTAGCCAATAATTTATCAGTCTTTATTTTTTCGATTTTACGATATTCTGATAAAAGCTGTCGCTTGGTTTGCGCGAAATTTTAGAGCGTAAAAAACCTTGTTTGAAAGCTTTACCAACATCAGTGATGGCAACCGACGGACGAAGGAAGCGTGGTCGGAAATAATTGAGGTGCTGCGCGCAATCGGGTACACGGATGCGGCCACCGTGCAGCATCTCCGTGACGTGACGTGGAAGAACCTGCGGAGCGCGACTTTGAAGAAAGTCGACAACAGTAAGCAGACTGGCGCCGCTGGAGGTAAAGCACCTGAGCTAGCTGACGTAGACGAGATTGTCTTAAAGATCATAGGCAAAGAATCACCAGTGACACAAGGTCAGCAAGTCACTGAGAGCACCGTGCTCAAAGATACTCCGTCCTGTGCCGGCACATCAGCTAGCGCGTCGAGCATCTCGCACAGTGCTCCGTCTGCGTTTGAGCCATAAACAAGCTTCAACAAGAAGACAACGTGTCAGCAACTTGATCGAGTGAATAAATATTGAATAATAATAATATTAATGATAATGATAATAATAATAATAATAATAATAATGATAATAATAATAATAATAATAATAATGATAATAATAATAATAATAATAATATATTAAATAAATATCAGCACCTATTGTTCCTGAGAATAACTTCTTTGAAAAAAGGCAACGAGTTGATCGCGGCGCGTTAAGTCCTGCTGAACGCCATCCACACCAATCGCGACGTTCTCAATTTCCGCAAAATACTGCAGAACTGCACCGTCATTGATGGCACCCTCGTGTACATTGCATAAGTTGTGCAGCACTGAACAAGCTTTAACGATTTCACTGGCGTACGCGGATCCCTTGACTCTTAATATGCGCAGACATAAAAATCGGATTTTTAGCAAGCCAATGGCCCTTTCGACGATGCTGCGTGTGCGGCTATGAGCTGAGTAGAACCGAATCTCTGCCTGAGTCAAGTTGTTTCGCAGAACAGGGGGAATCAACCACTGAAGGCAGGGATAGATTGAGTCACCAAGCAGGACACACCCAGGAAAAAAGCGGAAGCCGTGTCGCTCGAAACTAGTAAACAGATTGGAGTTTCGTAGCACACGTGCGTCGTTCACGCTACCTGGCCACGAAGAATTCACGTAGAAAAGTTGGTGCTTCGGTCCGCAGACAACCATGACGTTGAGTGAATGTC
Organism: Macrostomum lignano; assembly: GCA_002269645.1. NCBI lineage: Eukaryota > Metazoa > Platyhelminthes > Macrostomidae > Macrostomum > Macrostomum lignano. Next base: position 58,027 of record NIVC01000929.1, on the reverse strand, counting down.
CACCCTTTCTGTCCACGAACTGAGCCTCGTTCTCATGTGGGGTGTGAATATTAATCAATGTTCCATCTACGGCGCCACAGATGCCAGGCATGACACCAAGCTGGAAAAATTCCACTGCCAGATTGTCCACACCTTGCTGGGGCCAGCGCACGACATCTTGAAACAGTGTATCATTAATGGCCCAAGTGACACGCTTTACAACCTGACAAACAGTTGCCTCAGTCGGTCCATGCGCATCCCTGATCAAATGGTAAAACGAGTTTGTAACGTAGAAACGTAACGCTGTCAGTATTTTCTGAGTCGGTGTCAAGGCGAAGCTACGATTCGTTTGTTGCTGAAGAACGGGTCCGACCAGGTGTTCCAGCTCTTCAAACGTATTTCTGTTCAAACGGAAGCGCTGCACAAAATCCCTGTCGTCCTCGAAGAACATCCTTTGGACGAAGACTCTCTCTGCACGATGAACAGGTTCTTGATCATTGACATTCCACAATTGCAGAAGGTCCATGACTTTTATTACTTGTTTCTATCCAGCCTCAAATGTGTCGGCCAATTAGTTGGCCAATTTTATCCTGCTTCGAAGGTGGATCAAAATTTGCTTGATTTTATCTATGACTTCTTACCAGTGGTAGACTGATAAGAGCTTCGTCTTACCATTGTCGGCTGATTTTCCATGCAAGAATGGCATTCTTGCACTCTTTTGCGTGCAGGAATGGATGTCTATGGTAAAATCTCACTGAAAAAGCATTAGGCGCAGAAATGCATTCCTGCACGGTTTTGTGCATTCCTGCACGATGAATCATCCGACAATGGAATTCCTTCACGTTCACTCGTGCGTGAAGGACATCGTGTACTCGTGCGCTAGCGCGCACTCGTGCAGATGTCATTCCCGCACTCGTGACCGTGCAGGAATATATCAGTGGTAGACTGATAAGAGCTTCGTAAAATTGGATTCAGCAACTCTGCTGCACAAAATTGTCTGTGGTCATTGTCATAATTTTTTAGGGCATATTCCTACATTTTCAGGGCATCAATGTAGCATTCCTGCATCGAATTGTCGATGACATTTTTATTTCAGTAGACGGAAAACAAACAAAGCAACAGAACAAAACATGCACATACAATGTGGTTTTAAAAGACAAGTTAGTCAACAGTTAGTCAGTTGAGTTGCCGTTAACGCGCCAAATTATTCATTATCAGACATTGGGTCCGCTAGTTATTCAGGCCTTTAAAATCGAACGTACAATTTTAAAATGTGCCAGAAAAATTGACACTAATCGTTGAAACGGGCAAAGGCGTATCAGGTTGGCCTTCAGCTTGATGAACTTCGCAGGTACCTGTTGTGTATGCGGCTTGTACGCCGGTTAGGGTTCTTGCGTTCTGATTGGCTGGGGGGTTTGTCTGTCTGCCCAGACCGGTCTAGGCCGGGTGTGGGGTTTGATGTCTGCTGAATCATGCTGGTTAGTAGTTTAACTATAATATAAGTGCGCACCGGCCTTTCAAGCCTTTGTGACTTTTTCTACCCTGCAATCGCTTCTCGCATCTTTTTCATTTGGCCACGCTGCCTCAAAGTACAACAGTACCTACTGATTCCTTGATTGACATTACACCGGTAGAGCCCACACGCTTAACGCACACGGTCGATGTACTAGCGTCAACGGACAGGGCTTCGGACATAGCTCTAAAGTCGGCGTCTCTCCTAATCCTTGAGTATCGTTCTAGACTCTCTGGGTTTTTGTGACCAGTGCTACAAGCAAACGCGGAATTCGAAAATCCATGCTCCTTCACAACAGTAACGTGCGTTACACGAATGCAATGATTCGTGTATCGCTTAGAGAGACCCAGTTTAGTTGAAAGTCGACTCATCAGTTGATCTATCGTGTTCTTGCCAACCGTACGGGAGCCACAGTACCAGCGCTTATCCAATATACTTTTCGAAACGTTGACACACGGCTTTGAAAAAAGCAACTCGATTTTAAGATTGTTTAGGCACTGAAGGTACATCCTATTTTTAGGCTCACAGTACATGTGTGCTTGTTTAGTATCCTGTAATTCGGTCTTCTTCAGAGATGCCCTTGAGTTCTTACTCAGAAGGTCATGATTCAGGGCGACATATTCACGCCCCTCAGAATCTTGTAGAAACGCGAAGCTTTCTTTAGTTAGAGTTGGTAAAGTTTCTCGTCCACGCAATCCAAAGTAGTAAATTAGATGAAACATGACCTCGTCTTGCAGTACGACTCCATTAGACCTGTCAAAATAATTTATAGCTCGTAATCTTCTGTAGATCACTCTTCTCAATCGCAGCGAATCCCTCTCGAGATTTAGGCTGATTAGCCAGCTTGTACTTCCGCACCATTGATACCAGCATCCGATTGGCGCTGGCAAAGGCAATGTCCGCAATAATATTAATATCCGGGCGGTTTAGACAGAAAAAGCGATGCAGTCCTGCTCGAATGCAGATCAGACTTGCTGGAGCATAGTACAGATTGTCCTTTGTTCTTAGTCTCGAATAGAAGAAGCGCAGATAATTAGCCAAAATAGACTTTGGAATTAGTAATAGATATCAGTTGACAGCTTGTTATCTTCCAGAAATCTCTTTAAACAGTCTACGCTCGTATATTGTCCTCCATCTGTCGAGCAGAAGAATCGGGTATACCATCGCGTTCTAGCTCATTTAGCTCTTCAATCACGTCGTCTGGAATGTCGAGAATCTCTTCTGACTCGACCTTGTCCGCGAATTCCTTGCTCAATTCCTCCAAATACCGGCAGTTTGACTCCGCTGAAATCCAGGCCAGCTCTTCGGTCGAAATACCAGATACAACTTCTCCAGGCAAATATGAATAATTGATTAAGTGATTGATCATGTTTGAAGCGTGGTAAGAGCATGCTAACAAATTAAAATTTATCCTGACGTTCTTTTTCCTTTTACAGTGAATCTAAGCCCATAAATACCTATGCCTACATGTCTATGGTCCTAAATTGACAAATGAGGAGAAAGAATGGCCATAAACACTTAAAACTTCTTGTATGTGACAACACAGAGCCCGGAATTTTCGACATTGACGCCCCGAATTTTCTCACATTATGACAATATTATAAAAATGTATTTTTGCTGGGCAACAAACATTGGTTTTATGAATCTATTTTGTCATTTGTAGCAGACTATGTAACAAAATATGTAACTGATGGGTTTCGGCCTTTTCGGCTTTGGAAAAGCCTCCGGGCCTCAGGTCTCAGAAATGAATCAATTGGAGTCCTGGCCGCCCCCCACTCCTGTCAGATTGTCAGCACCAATGTAGCTTGATCTGTGGCGAGCAGTCTAGGTCCTATAGCTAAGAGAGGGACAACGAGAGACAAGCAGGGAGAATTTTGAAGGTAGAGATCAGCCAATCCGCAGATTAACTAACTCGCTGCCACCAGCCCGTGCGTTCTGGCTCACCAAACTGGAACTTTCGAAATCGGGCTTCCGACTATAAAAGGGGCTTAGCACTTACCTGTCAACTAGTGTCTTTTTGCTGTCAATCTCGAAGTCAAAGCCGATGATAAGGGACACTGCTGGGACTAGATCGCATTGGCCATGCAGGTACAGAGGGGACTTGTGCAGGGGATTCTTGCAGTGGCGAGACTATGGGGTAGCTACATGTACTATTACATTGCTAAATACGAGGGATTGTACTTCTGGCCTTCAACGTGCTAACCAGCCTCTCGTAGCGCTGATGATAGACTAACTCAAACTTCAGAGATCGCATGATTCATTACCCGAGCCGCTTGGCGAATTTAGAGTGCACAGAAGTACATCTCTAGCGCCGATTTTGCACTATTGGCGAATTCGCCAATAGTTAACGAAATATTAATAAATATTTGGCAAATATTGATTTGATAAATTGATCGACTGAGAACTGCCTTGCCATTGGTCCACTGAGACCGGCGCCTACTAGCTTAGCTCCTCATCTGAGCCATCGGCAAACAAAGAAATAAAACCGATAAAAATAACTGCCAGGTTTAACCTCACTAAATCACTTCTCACTTCAGATTGAATCGGAGTAATTAGACTACTAACAGTTGAATGATTTCTGCCTCAATAACAGCACTACTGGACAAAATGAGCAAAAGTTAGCGCCTAATCCAGCTACTGAAATAGGGGACAGATAAGGAAACACTCAATCAAGCAATTCTAGGTAGCCTCTCACCCAATCAATCAGAAACTCAACAGCCGGAGACCAGGTAATCCACAGTGACCGAATCGGCTTAGTGCTTCGCAGCTGTAGGCCCGGGATGATGCTGTTACAATCGCTGCAGATAGCTAGCAGGTGATGCTCTTAACCTCGATGCTTCGACCGGGGGACGTCCTTGATGATGAGGGGAGTTTTCGCAATCCGAGGATCAAGAGACGACGGTCGTGACTCCGGGATGGGAGCCGCAATTTGTTAAAATGGAACACCTCAACGCTGATTGACTGAGCCGATTTGTTATAACTGACATCGAATTTTCTGATTGGCTGAGCTTGTCACCACCCAAGCTCACGTGACCAAAAGATCCTATCAGTTCCCTCGGGGCCATAAAAATACGCCAGGTGTTGTCATAAATCACTAAAAATCGCTACATTATGATTTATGACCTTTCGCGTAGGAATTACAAAAATTATTGAAAAAATATACATTAGAAAGCTCTTATTAAGTAGAAAGTGAAGATAGTGAAGAGAAATCGCTAATCGCTAATCCCAAAGTACTTTTAGGAGTAAAACGCATAGCTGTCAGGGCTGTCCAACGCTTGAGTGAACATGAACAACGGGCCCTGACCTCATAAATCTGATGGCCTGTCAAAAAAAGAAAAAGAAAAAGGCCAACGGCCCGCATCTTCTCAGACCATCTGGCGCCAGCTTCAACAACACTGAGTGAGGCGCAGGTGGATGTCAGACACGCCTACAAGCTATGATTTATGACCCCAAAAATAGCAAAAAACCGCGCCTATGCTAAAATGACTACATGTATGGCAAAATTATATAGCTACAGAAATCCTACTTGTGTGAATACTAGGAAAATTACACAAAAGAAAGCAAAATGTCCAAGTTTGGAACCCATGTGCGAGCGTGATATTTGGAAAAAAAAGTGCGTCCTCATCATAACAGAGATGTTAAAATAGATTCATAAAACTAAAGATTTGAGCTGTGTCATGCATTTTTGTAATTTTTTTGTACGTGTAAATGTACGTAGAATCAAAAATGGACACAGAGTTCTTAATCTCCGTAGTGTATTTTTCGGCGAAAAGTGGCCTTCAAAACTTTCTCAATGAAACGTGAGTGTCGCGTCCTGTATATACGTTGCTTTTGTTATCCTTTACAGGACTTTTCTTCGTAAACATTTTCGTCAAAAGCCTTTTCGTCAAACAGTCTTTGGTCATTTCGTCAGAGGGCAAAAAGTAGATGTGCATGTTTTTTTGACAGTTAAACTGGAATAATGGTTTATTTTCTTAACGCTTCTCTTAGAAGTCAAAACAATACCAAAAAAAATTACTTGTTGTTTAAGAAAATGTTTATAAGAAACAACGACCACATTTGCCGTACAGAGGAAACTGTGGCAGGCGAGGCCGCCACTTGTCCGCCCCACCCGATGTATGTCACTGTGCGGAATTACTCACTCGGTATTTTCGCCATCCTGACGTCATCGAAATTTTACTCTTAATGTAACCTTTCTTCCCGCTGCCTGTACCCGCTGGTGTTTTGTCGTTACCGCCCGGTGTACCGCCCCCTTTTCCGCTGTGTGTCTCTCCTGTCCCACCCGGGGTAAACCCCCCTTTCTTCTCGGTGGCTCATGAGAGCGTATTTAGGAGTCTGCGCCCCTCCTCTGCCGGCTAGACTCTCGTTTGGACCCTACCCCGACCGTTAGGACCTTAGCAGACTCTTTTGCAGCCCAAATACGAGGGACCCTACCTGCAAGCCCAGCATCCCGATCCGACCAGCTCCTCGTCCAACCCATCAATTTAAGTTGCTACTAATTTGACAATAGCGAACTTGCTTATAGTTGCGTGCTCGAATTCCGTGTTGGTACAATAATAATATGTATTCAGTTTCTTGCCCTTCAATACGCCAGCCAATTTAATCTTGTGTTGAAACGGTGTCTTAGCCTTCGTGACCTCGGAAGCTTTATTTGAACCTCTCTTGAGCGGTCTCAAGAGAAGTCCTAGAGCAAACTCGAGCTAGTTTTGAGCTTTAGAGCTTTTCCCGCGTGTAACCGTGGTGGTGGCAGCTAACTACTACTATTAGTAACACTCTCGACAAATTAGCTTATTTTGAAGTTTCCCGTATCGGCTTAAGTTTGTTTGAATCGTCGAAACCGCGCCGATTTGAACGGTTGAAACGAACGAATTAACCGGAACCCACCAGGACTAACTACTGAATTCACCGGCACTTGGGTTCACCGGATTTTTAACTTTATTTTTAAGGCTTAAAAATATATATAATCGATAGCGCAAGTAAAACTAGAGATGCGCCTAGATTTTTGGCTCTGCGCGTTGCCCCTGGACATCAGGAGGGCGATTTTTGTTATTTTTTTTGGGGGGGGGGTGAAACCGGCGGTGAACCCAATAAATCCTTCCAGAGAGCTGAAAACCTGTCATGCAATATTTCAAAGAAAAATATAGGCAGATTTCGACGTGCGCATAAAATTTCAGCGTTGCGCGTTGCTCCTGAACTGCAGGAGAACGTTTTTTGTTAAATTCCGGTGTTGAATGACTGCCGCTGAACTCCGCGGTGAACGAAATTAAGTGCGTTTCCCGAGTCGAAAAATAGTAAATTTTCCTATTAAAAAAGTTATCAAAGTAAAGTTTTATCACTTTCATCAGCATTTTTGCACTCCCTTTTGTGTTGACTGTTAAGCTATTTATTTTAATGCAAAGCGAAAACATTAAAAAATATTTTGAACTGCGAGTCTTTATTGCGCAAAGTGGCAGCAGGCAGTTACAGCGCACTTGCGCATAAAAAATACATTATATTTATACGCCGTGTGGTATTTTTGTGGCCATACTTAATAATGAAGCCTTTTATGCTGTTTTTACTTCCTATATTTTCACTGTTTTCAGTTGTTCTACTTTTTCACTCTCTATACTGCGGAAGTGAAAAAGTACGAGGATTTGATCAAGAAGTTTGATGTCTACTGCCAGCCTCTCTCCAACGAGACATTTGAAAGCTATCAGCTGCGCACCAGAATGCAAGGAGAAGCGGAGGACTTCGACCAGTTCATGGGTTCTCTACGCCAGCTCGTGAAGCGCTGCAACTACAGCAAACCTGACAACGACGAGATCAAGAACAGCATCTTCGATATCTTCGATAGCTTACAGCCTGGCCTTCTGGCTGTTGGGGTGAAGCGCGAGAAGCGCGGGCCCGCTCACGATGCGCACGAAGGTTCTTGGCCTGGTCCAGCGCGCGCTGGATCAGGCCGGACCTCCGGGTGCTCCTGGCGGGTCTGCGATTGCGATTTCCGGTTTCAGCAGCGCGAACTGCCCTACCGGGCATAGGATCGGCCGTTTGCCTCGGCTTCTTTGCCGGAGGAGCCTGGCCCCAGTTTCGGTTTCGGAAGCCTTGGCATTCTTGGCTTCATCAGCTTTCCGCTCCTCGCAACGGAGAATGGTCAGCTGAGTCAGACCAATATGGATTGTGGACTTAGGCGGCAAGTGCTTAGCCCAGTCATTAGAGAGCCCTAGGATCACCGTAGCCCCCTTCTCCTTGCGGGAAGCGGCGTGGTGTAGGAGCCCGTTGACCTCAAGGTCAGGGTGCAGCTTTAGCAATATTTGCCTAAGCTGATCTCCGGACTTAATGGCACTGCCGGCCGGGATCCAGACGCGAAAGCGCTGGCGCAGACGAGCTTGCCGAGCTTCTTGGGCCAGTTCAGCATTGGCAGAAGCTCGCTCGCGAAGATCGATGGTGCGCCAGGCACTGTCGAGCTCGTCGGCCGTGAGGTCTTGCTCTTCCCCGAAGACGATGACCGCCGGTTGGAGCTTGACCTTTGAGGCGTAGTTAGTGCGGCGGTTCCCCAGCTCACCAGCGGGGGTTGTATCCTTGGGGGCAGGAGTTGCTGTGGCTCCTTTCGGGCCAACAGCAGCCTCGTCCTCCCTAGGTTTCCCCTCCGCCGGTGGTCGGCCCGCAGTATCCCGCAGTCGCCGTCGCCGCTCGTTGCGGCGTTGGTTGCGGGCGCGTCGGGCTTCAGCGGAGGGCCCGGTTGCGCGTGCGGGCATGTCACCGGCCGAGCCGGCGGCAAGCCCATCTGCCCCCGGTGGGGCGGCGCTGGTGCCAGAGTCACCGGCCGGAGTTGCCGGGGCCCCGGCTTCAGCGGGGTTGAAAGAGGCGGATGACGCCATAGCTGAAAGCGGGAAGGATGAGATGAGGCACGGTGCTGATGAGATGAGACGCTTCGCTTCGCTGAAGGCCATCTCGCATTTTGCGTCCCAGTTCCATGGCGTGTCCTTGCGCAGGAGCGCTGTCAGCGGCTCGGCGACGTGAGACAGGTTCTTGATGTAGAACTGGAAGAACTTTGCAAAGCCAAGGAATGAGGCTAACTCTGCCGTATTGGTGGGTGCCTTGAGTCCCGATACGGACTCGGTGTGCGACTGAAGAGGTTGAATTCCCGCTGCGCTGACGCGGTGTCCAACGAACTCGATCTCCGACGCCTTGAAGGTTGCACTTCTTGAGGTTGACGGTTACTCGATGCTGCAGCAGCTTGTCCAGTACCTGAAGTACGCGACTTTCGTGCTCAGCTTCAGTACCGGCGTGAACAGCGATGTCGTCTTGATAGTGAACGACGCCTCTGATGCCTTGGAGGATCTTGCCGACGACCTTCTGGAAGGCCGCCGGAGCCGAGCTGATGCCGAACGGCATGCGTCTGAAACGGTAGAGGCCGAATTCGGTGTGGAAGCAGGTCAGATTCTTGGCGTCATCGTGCAGAGGCAGCTGTAGATACGACTGGTTGAGGTTGATTCGTGAGAAAAACTTCGAATTGTAAACCTCAAATATATTACTAATTTAAAATTTTAAAACACGTTTCCATTCTTTTGAATTAGAATAGCAGGTATGTTCAGAGCTAAAATAATTCTGGTTTAAGACTCACAGTTCAAAATATTTTTTTAATGTTTTCGCTTTGCATTAAAATAAATAGCTTAACAGTCAACACAAAAGGGAGTGCAAAAATGCTGATGAAAGTGATAAAACTTTACTTTGATAACTTTTTTAATAGGAAAATTTACTATTTTTCGACTCGGGAAACGCACTTAATTTCGTTCACCGCGGAGTTCAGCGGCAGTCATTCAACACCGGAATTTAACAAAAAACGTTCTCCTGCAGTTCAGGAGCAACGCGCAACGCTGAAATTTTATGCGCACGTCGAAATCTGCCTATATTTTGCTTTGAAATATTGCATGACAGGTTTTCAGCTCTCTGGAAGGATTTATTGGGTTCACCGCCGGTTTCACCCCCCCCCCCCAAAAAAATAACAAAAATCGCCCTCCTGATGTCCAGGGGCAACGCGCAGAGCCAAAAATCTAGGCGCATCTCTAGTTTTACTTGCGCTATCGATTATATATATTTTTAAGCCTTAAAAATAAAGTTAAAAATCCGGTGAACCCAAGTGCCGGTGAATTCAGTAGTTAGTCCCCCCACATCAGTGTCACAAACACGTAGCAGAATAGGACACGTTTTTTTCGGCTTCAGAAGCGGTCAATACATGTTTTGTGTACGAAAATGTATTAGTAAGATGTATCACCCGTGACACAACGTAAGGCTCAAAAATACCTCTTCACAAGAGCCTTAACCTTTTTTTTTAGCCTTTTCCTTGAGAGCATTTTCCTTAAAGGCAGATAATACCCGTCGATAGGTATTTGTACCCATATTTTTATGAATTTTAAGGCTTCCGTGTACTCGCGTGTAGAAGTTGTCACGGGTGATGTTGGTAAACTGTATAATTCAAATTCCATTCTAGCTAGCTATTAAAATAATTAGCCTGCGTCAGGATTAGCAAAAATTTAAAGGGCTAGTGACCAATGTAGCTAGTTCTAGTCTAGGAAGTTGCGCATCTTACCTAGCTATCTTATTCTTGGTCTAATCGGCTAGGCCTATGCTATGCTGTTCGACCTAAATATTAAATTTTACTACTATTGCCATTTTGTTACAGATTTATTTAGGACCTACTGTTCTACCAATGTCAATGGCAATAGATTAAATTTAAAACTACCTAGGCAGCTAGGCCTAGTAATTTTGCATTTAGTAATACAAAGCCTACTATTTCACTGATTATTTTCTTCTATTGACTAGTAGCCCTAAATCTAAAATATTTTCTTTTCTTTTGTGTTATAAGGCCTAGCCTTTACCTTTATGTTATATTATTAAAATGTTCTTTTGACTTAATAATAGTATTAATAAACATCTTTTTTCTTTCTTGGATGTAAAGTTAATTTGGTCCTTCTTTGATTTAATTTAATTAGCTTATATTTTATACAATTTACTAAGGCTATAGGAATAGAAGTATTATAATATTTATATTAATTTTTTCTAACAAATATTATAAATTCTGTTTTATAAGCATCAAAAATGGAAATATAAAACAAGATAATATAGAGCACATTCTATATTGAAATATTATGCACATTTTTTAAATATTTTGATAAATAAGATTTCTCCACAAAATTAAAAAATATTTTAGAAATTAGATTATAAACTTAAAGCCATAAACCATAGACTAGCAACTAGTTATTTACTACCATTATAAAGTAAGTCATGATATCTATCTAGTAGTCATGACCTTTTCTTCCTCTCTAACCTCTATCTATATCCTGTTCTTCTTTCTAGACCTATTTTCTTTTTGAAAACTTTACCTCCTCTTCCTTCCAATATTACTCCTTTCTTTATTTTAGCCCCATCATGTCTTCCCCTTGAATCCTTATTCTCTCCTCTTCACTACCTACCTTCTCTTTTCTAGTTCTTACTTTCCTCATTTCTAGCCCTTACTCTCTTCTCCTCTCCAGCCTAACCCTCCTAGCCTCACCTCTTCCTCCAGCCCCACCTAAACCTCTTTGAACCTCTAGCCCCATCTTTTTTTCTTTCCAGCCCTATCCTCCTCCACTCTAGTCTCATCCTACCTTCCAGTCTTATCCTTCTTTCTAGCCTCACCCTCCTCCCTTTCAAGCCCTACCCTCCTTCCCTGCACCACCACCCTCCTTCTCTCCAGCCCTACCCTCCCTCCCTGCAACACTACCCTCCTTCCCTCCAGCCCTATCCTCCCTCCCTGCTACCCTGCTTTCCTTCTAGCCCTACCTTTTTCCCCTACTACCCCGCATTCCCCTCCAGCTTCCATCTTCTATCCTCTAGCCCAACCCTTCAGCCCTATCCTTCCCTCTAACCCTACCCCCTTTCCCTCCAGCCCTACCCTCCTTCTCTGCAGCACCACCCTCCTACCCTCTAGCCCCACCCTCCTACCCTCTAGCCCACCCTCCTTCCCTCTAGCCCTACCCTCCTTCCCTCTAGCCCTACCCTCCTTTCCTCCAGCCCCACTCTCCTTCCCTCCAGCCCCACTCTCCTTCCCTCCAGCCCCACCCTCCTTCCCTCCAGCCCGACTCTCCTTCCCTCAAGCCCTGCCCTCTTCCCCTACTGCCCCACGCTCCCCTCCAGCTTCCATCCTCTTCTACCCTCTAGCCCCACCCTCTTACCCTTCAGCCCCATCCTTCCCTCTAACCCTACCCCCTTTCCCTCCAGCCCTACCCTCCTTCCCTCCAGCCCCACTCTCCTTCCCTCCATCCCCACCCTCCTTCCCTCTAGCCCTGCCCTCCTCCTCGACTTTCCACCCTCCCTTCCAGCTTCCACCCTCTCCTCCCTCCAGGACCCACCCTCCCTCCTTCTAGCCCTACCCTCCTTCCCTCCAGCCCCACTCGCCTTCCTCTAGCCCACCCTCCTTCCCTCTAGCCCTACCCTCCTTCCCTCCAGCCCCACTCTCCTTCCCTCCAGCCCCACCCTCCTTCCCTCCAGCCCGACACTCCTTCCCTCCAGCCCCACTCTCCTTCCCTCAAGCCCCGCCCTCTTCCTCTACTGCCCCACGCTCCCCTCCAGCTTCCATCCTCTTCCACCCTCTAGCCCCACCCTCTTACCCTTCCACCCCATCCTTCCCTCTAACCCTACCCCCTTTCCCTCCAGCCCCACTCGCCTTAGCTCCAGCCCCACCCTCCCTCCCTCTAGCCCTACACTCCTTCCCTCCAGCCACACCCTCCTTCCCTCCAGCCCTGCTCTCCTTTCCTCTAGCCCCACTCTCCTTCCCTCCAGCCCTACTCTCCTTCCCTCCAGCCCCACCCCACCCTCCTTCCCTCCAGCCCTACCCTCCTTCTCTGCAGCACCACCCTCCTTCCCTCCAGCCCGACTCTCCTTCCCTCAAGCCCCGCCCTCTTCCCCTACTGCCCCACGCTCCCCTCCAGCTTCCATCCTCTTCTACCCTCTAGCCCCACCCTCTTACCCTTTAGCCCCATCCTTCCTTCCAGCACCACCGCCTTCTTTCCCCAACCCCAACCTCTCCTCCCCTCGAGTGCTCAGCCTCTCCTCCCCTCAAGTGCTCAGCCTCTCCTCCCCTCCAGCCTCACCCTCTCCTCCCCCAGCATGAACATCTTCGCCCCTACTGGCCCACCCTTCGCCCCTGCAGTCCCCACCCTATTCTCCTTTTCAGCCTCACCCTTTTTTCGTAGCTTTGTTAATTAAATTTAATTATCCGTTTTAGAAGTAAAAACGAATATTTCTCCTTCCTCTCTTCAGAATCTCCTCGATGGGGAGAAAAAGATAAGGCCAAGGCAAAACCTAACAATAGCAAACCAAGCAATGGAGACAATGCTACGGAGGGCCCTGCCAACAGGATGAGTACGGCTTTCTACTTCCTACCGAACAAACAGCCGCCAATCGCCAATCAAAGAAGCGGCTGTCACTCCTGGGTTACGCCGACGACCTGGCGCTGCCCGCCTCTACGGCTGTGGGAGCCCCAGCGCATGCTAGACAGCCTGGTGGCAGCTGCGGCATCGGTCGGGCATCAACACCGAGAAGACGAGGTGATGACTGTACCCGCGGAGCTGCCTATCAAAATCACCTGCTGGGACGCCCGACGGTTGTGCAGCAGCTCTACCTCGTTGCACCCTCGCTGCGACTACCCAGCGAGACCTTCCGCAGGCGAAGACTTCAGCTGGTGGGCCACACCATCCGCGTGGAGGCCTACTGTTCTCAACCATTGAACCAGTGCAGGACGTCCTGCTGCTCACGATGCAGGGCCCCTGGCGCCGGGATTACGGCCGGGCGGGTCGCTACGCGGATTGCCTGCTGGATGACGCTGGGTGATCGGCCAGGCGCACGCTGTTGTCGCTTTCAGAGAGTTAGCACTGAAAGAACTGATCTGACACTGCCTCCCATTGTGAACTGTTACTCTTAACTCAACCTTGCCTTGTTGTTTTCTCTTCAGAATAATTTGCCCAGCTGCAAACTGTAATGGTGCATATCTCGTACTCGCGATTAAAAAATCTTATACTTCTTACTGTTTCACTGATTTAATTCCGAACCAACCAGGAAAACAAATTTATTTTTAATTCCGTGCATTTTTCTTGTGCTTTACTTTTACTGATCGGTGTTAGTGCTATTTATTGTGTGTAATATTATCGAAAAATTCAATTTCCGATGTCATTATTTAGGAACTTCCGCTGTGCTGTATTAAAACTATATAGTACTTCCGCATGCACTGACGTAGCATTGCGCCAATAATTTTACATTGCGTGACGCAGGCGCCTAAACCAATCTTTTGTTGAATGCTACTAGCATAATAATCCTTTGAAATACATTGTATTGCTATACTGCATTGCTTTTGATGATCTAAACGAGACTAGCTAGACTCCTCACTGATCCATACGAGTATGCTCCTCAGTCCTCAAGCGAACTACGAGTATATGGAAACGAGAGCAGATTGAGCTAGCAGCAAACTTAGTATTTGATCTTCGGATCACGGATAGAATCAAGGAAATGTAGATCTGGCACTTAAACAAAAGTCCTTGATTTAATGGAATACAGCAATTTTCAATCTGTCACTTTTTCAACTTCAACTTTTTTAAATTTGGATTGGCGCAAGTCTCCTTTACATCGTCAAAAGCAATACTGGTTCCAATCCAAGAGAATGATTTGTTGATAACTGTATTTCACTCTTTGAGCTGAACGCTGTGTTTGACCATTATTTTGTTGGTGTACAGCGTGCAACAGATCGCATGAATTGGTAAATTTCCTTTCATCCTATAATTCTGGTAGGGGGCGCTGCTGTTGCAAAGAGCGGGGTGGATAGCGGAGCTGTTGCAGGAGCTGCGGCAGATAGCGGAGCTGTTACAGGAGCTGCGGCAGATAGCGGAGCTGTTACAGGAGCGGCGGCAGATAGCGGAGCTGTTGCAGGAGCGGCGGCAGATAGCGGAGCTGTTGCAGGAGCTGCGGCAGATAGCGGAACTGTTACAGGAGCTGCGGCAGATAGCGGAGCTGTTACAGGAGCTGCGGCAGATAGCGGAGCTGTTGCAGGAGCTGCGGCAGATAGCGGAGCTGTTGCAGGAGCGGCGGCAGATAGCGGAGCTGTTACAGGAGCTGCGGCAGATAGCGGAGCTGTTGCAGGAGCTGCGGCAGATAGCGGAGCTGTTACAGGAGCTGCGGCAGATAGCGGAGCTGTTGCAGGAGCTGCGGCAGATAGCGGAGCTGTTGCAGGAGCTGCGGCAGATAGCGGAGCTGTTGCAGGAGTTGCGGCAGATAGCGGAGCTGTTGCATGAGCTGCGGCAGATAGCGGAGCTGTTGCAGGAGCTGCGGCAGATAGCGGAGCTGTTGCAGGAGCTGCGGCAGATAGCAGATTTACTCGTATCCCAAAAATATTCGCCTTTAAAATTGCATACAGTGTTTGAAAAAATCAATTGTGGAGTTTTAGATGCTTGAATCAATTTTGCTTAAGCCAGTGGCGTTTGCCGTACATGCCGTTCAATCTTTTTGTACATAAGGCCAAGCATAATTCTCAAATGGTAGATTTATCGCTTGGTTTCAAGTGCGTTAAGTCCTGTCACGAGTGCGCATAGCCGAGCATAGCTGAGAACAACATTCGCACCATGGACTGGCCAGCACAGTCACCAGACCTCAATCCGATATAGAATATATGGAACTGGGTCGAGTGGGACATCCAGAGGCAGCAGCCAGCTTCCCTTGATCAGCTGTACCGTATCCTTGAGGACTTGTGGTCTGGAGACTAAATAAATTAAAAAAAATGGCACATCGTCGTGACTCGAACGCCGGACTCGTTTGAGTCAAAATGTTATTGAACTACAATATATATGTATGCTAATGTAGCTGTACTGTACATACTGTATACCGTTTATGGCTAATAAAAAGCACATCTCACACGCACATGTACTCAATTTATCATAATTAACTTCAGCATTTACATGTTTAGCAGCCATGCAAAACAACAAAAAGCTTCTGCAGCCTGCCACTTCTACTCTTCGCTCCCGCCCTGCTGGCCATGCTCCACTATCTACCACCGCTGGCTCCTTGCAACAGCTCTGCTATCTTCCACCGCTCCTGCACATGCCCCGGAACCCAGTGAAGAGTAAATTCGTTGGTGGAACCCAACATGTCAAGGAATGTTTTAGAATTGACGCTGCAGCCACAGATGCCATGCCAAGTCTACAAGGCCGGTTTCGGTTATGCTCTTACCGGTTACGCCAGTGGCGAGAAGCTCTGCAGTGCAGGAGCTGATGGCGAGAACTAATTCATTTTGGAAAACACTGGAGTTGACCTCAGTGTACTGAGCGTTGGTTGCGAAACCCTCCCGTTCAGAAAGATCCCAACATCAAAGCCGGTGTTGATTGACTGCTTTGAACCGTCAGTGGTAGCAGTGGAGCTCACCCAGGGTTCCAGCAGTGGTCATTGAGGATATATCGCGTGATACGATAGCTACGGGAGTGTAGCGTTATCTCAGATGGAGATTCCTTCGGTGGAGACGCGATTGGACTGGCACTCATTGAGAATGTTGGGGCACAGGTCATTATCTGGAACAAAGTTCCGTTGGTGCTGTTATGTAGAGAATTTGACGCCGGCATCTAAATGTAGCTAGTAGACCTTTCTTACATCTTGTCAGGTCCTTCAGGTCAGGTCATGGCTGTATGTGCGCAGAAGCAAGCTTCCAAAAGAGGCCCAAATAAAGAACGATCTTCTCCCTTTGTCCCTTCAATTCAGCTGGTCTTCTCGAGTTACTGAGCGCAAATATTCTTGTCAACTCCACCAGTACAGCTTCTTCTTAGCCAGCTCCATCAATCTCCGGTAATCCAAAAGTCTATTTGAATTGTTTGCCTGTGATCTTCGTCAAAAAATCGCCGGAGACAGCCAGTGCTCATCAACCAGCGCCGTCACTCCATGCCAGTCTAAAGCCTTAGTCGATCTGTAGTGGTTAGAGACATTTTCAGCTCTTGTCGTCCTTCTCGTCACCTCTTCTTCCTGGACCAACTCAAAATTTTAGTCCCCACTCTTTACATGTATATCTCTTATAGTCTTATGGTAAAACTCCAGCTTCCTGTGAGAACTCCATGCAGACAAGCTGTTTTCCCTTTCCTTAGCAGTATGGTAAGTTCCAATTCCTCTAAATGTCTATACGCTTGTCTAAATCAGAAAACAGCTTCGCAAATAAATTCCTTAATTGGTTATTCGTTATTAAGATTCCTTAATTCGTGCGTAAAGATTACTGGATCAAGTGCGCTACTGGTCATGGAGCCTCATCAATGGCTAATAAAACTCCACACAGGCGAGGAGGCTATGCGCACTCGTGACAGGACTTAACGCACTTGAAACCAAGCGATAAATCTACCATTTGAGAATTATGCTTGGCCTTATGTACAAAAAGATTGAACGGCATGTACGGCAAACGCCACTGGCTTAAGCAAAATTGATTCAAGCATCTAAAACTCCACAATTGATTTTTTCAAACACTGTATGCAATTTTAAAGGCGAATATTTTTGGGATACGAGTAAATCTGCTATCTGCCGCAGCTCCTGTAACAGCTCCGCTATCTGCCGCAGCTCCTGCAACAGCTCCTGCAAGAGCTCCGCTATCTGCCGCAGCTCCTGCAACAGCTCCGCTATCTGCCGCAGCTCCTGTAACAGCTCCGCTATCTGCCGCAGCTCCTGCAACAGCTCCTGCAAGAGCTCCGCTATCTGCCGCAGCTCCTGCAACAGCTCCGCTATCTGCCGCAGCTCCTGCAACAGCTCCGCTATCTGCCGCAGCTCCTGTAACAGCTCCGCTATCTGCCGCAGCTCCTGCAACAGCTCCGCTATCTGCCGCAGCTCCTGTAACAGCTCCGCTATCTGCCGCAGCTCCTGCAACAGCTCCGCCATCTGCCGCAGCTCCTGCAACAGCTCCGCTATCTGCCGCAGCTCCTGCAACAGCTCCGCTATCTGCCGCCGCTCCTGCAACAGCTCCGCTATCTGCCGCAGCTCCTGCAACAGCTCCGCTATCTGCCGCCGCTCCTGCAACAGCTCCGCTATCTGCCGCAGCTCCTGTAACAGTTCCGCTATCTGCCGCAGCTCCTGCAACAGCTCCGCTATCTGCCGCAGCTCCTGCAACAGCTCCGCTATCTGCCGCCGCTCCTGCAACAGCTCCGCTATCTGCCGCAGCTCCTGCAACAGCTCCGCTATCTGCCGCAGCTCCTGCAACAGCTCCGCTATCTGCCGCAGCTCCTGTAACAGTTCCGCTATCTGCCGCAGCTCCTGCAACAGCTCCGCTATCTGCCGCCGCTCCTGCAACAGCTCCGCTATCTGCCGCCGCTCCTGCAACAGCTCCGCTATCTGCCGCAGCTCCTGCAACAGCTCCGCTATCTGCCGCCGCTCCTGCAACAGCTCCGCTATCTGCCGCAGCTCCTGTAACAGTTCCGCTATCTGCCGCAGCTCCTGCAACAGCTCCGCTATCTGCCGCAGCTCCTGCAACAGCTCCGCTATCTGCCGCAGCTCCTGCAACAGCTCCGCTATCTGCCGCCGCTCCTGCAACAGCTCCGCTATCTGCCGCAGCTCCTGCAACAGCTCCGCTATCTGCCGCCGCTCCTGCAACAGCTCCGCTATCTGCCGCAGCTCCTGCAACAGTTCCGCTATCTGCCGCAGCTCCTGCAACAGCTCCGCTATCTGCCGCAGCTCCTGCAACAGCTCCGCTATCTGCCGCAGCTCCTGCAACAGCTCCGCTATCCGCCGCCGCTCCTGCAACAGCTCCGCTATCTGCCGCAGCTCCTGTAACAGTTCCGCTATCTGCCGCAGCTCCTGCAACAGCTCCGCTATCTGCCGCAGCTCCTGCAACAGCTCCGCTATCTGCCGCAGCTCCTGCAACAGCTCCGCTATCTGCCGCCGCTCCTGCAACAGCTCCGCTATCTGCCGCAGCTCCTGTAACAGTTCCGCTATCTGCCGCAGCTCCTGCAAC
Organism: Macrostomum lignano; assembly: GCA_002269645.1. Lineage (NCBI taxonomy): Eukaryota > Metazoa > Platyhelminthes > Macrostomidae > Macrostomum > Macrostomum lignano. Next base: position 39,560 of record NIVC01000929.1, on the reverse strand, counting down.
AGCTCCGCTATCTGCCGCCGCTCCTGCAACAGCTCCGCTATCTGCCGCAGCTCCTGTAACAGTTCCGCTATCTGCCGCAGCTCCTGCAACAGCTCCGCTATCTGCCGCAGCTCCTGCAACAGCTCCGCTATCTGCCGCAGCTCCTGCAACAGCTCCGCTATCTGCCGCAGCTCCTGTAACAGCTCCGCTATCTGCCGCAGCTCCTGCAACAGCTCCGCTATCTGCCGCAGCTCCTGCAACAGCTCCGCTATCTGCCGCAGCTCCTGCAACAGCTCCGCTATCTGCCGCAGCTCCTGCAACAGTTCCGCTATCTGCCGCAGCTCCTGCAACAGCTCCGCTATCCACCCCGCTCTTTGCAACAGCAGCGCCCCCTACCAGAATTATAGGATGAAAGGAAATTTACCAATTCATGCGATCTGTTGCACGCTGTACACCAACAAAATAATGGTCAAACACAGCGTTCAGCTCAAAGAGTGAAATACAGTTATCAACAAATCATTCTCTTGGATTGGAACCAGTATTGCTTTTGACGATGTAAAGGAGACTTGCGCCAATCCAAATTTAAAAAAGTTGAAGTTGAAAAAGTGACAGATTGAAAATTGCTGTATTCCATTAAATCAAGGACTTTTGTTTAAGTGCCAGATCTACATTTCCTTGATTCTATCCGTGATCCGAAGATCAAATACTAAGTTTGCTGCTAGCTCAATCTGCTCTCGTTTCCATATACTCGTAGTTCGCTTGAGGACTGAGGAGCATACTCGTATGGATCAGTGAGGAGTCTAGCTAGTCTCGTTTAGATCATCAAAAGCAATGCAGTATAGCAATACAATGTATTTCAAAGGATTATTATGCTAGTAGCATTCAACAAAAGATTGGTTTAGGCGCCTGCGTCACGCAATGTAAAATTATTGGCGCAATGCTACGTCAGTGCATGCGGAAGTACTATATAGTTTTAATACAGCACAGCGGAAGTTCCTAAATAATGACATCGGAAATTGAATTTTTCGATAATATTACACACAATAAATAGCACTAACACCGATCAGTAAAAGTAAAGCACAAGAAAAATGCACGGAATTAAAAATAAATTTGTTTTCCTGGTTGGTTCGGAATTAAATCAGTGAAACAGTAAGAAGTATAAGATTTTTTAATCGCGAGTACGAGATATGCACCATCACAGTTTGCAGCTGGGCAAATTATTCTGAAGAGAAAACAACAAGGCAAGGTTGAGTTAAGAGTAACAGTTCACAATGGGAGGCAGTGTCAGATCAGTTCTTTCAGTGCTAACTCTCTGAAAGCGACAACAGCGTGCGCCTGGCCGATCACCCAGCGTCATCCAGCAGGCAATCCGCGTAGCGACCCGCCCGGCCGTAATCCCGGCGCCAGGGGCCCTGCATCGTGAGCAGCAGGACGTCCTGCACTGGTTCAATGGTTGAGAACAGTAGGCCTCCACGCGGATGGTGTGGCCCACCAGCTGAAGTCTTCGCCTGCGGAAGGTCTCGCTGGGTAGTCGCAGCGAGGGTGCAACGAGGTAGAGCTGCTGCACAACCGTCGGGCGTCCCAGCAGGTGATTTTGATAGGCAGCTCCGCGGGTACAGTCATCACCTCGTCTTCTCGGTGTTGATGCCCGACCGATGCCGCAGCTGCCACCAGGCTGTCTAGCATGCGCTGGGGCTCCCTCAGCCGTAGAGGCGGGCAGCGCCAGGTCGTCGGCGTAACCCAGGAGTGACAGCCGCTTCTTTGATTGGCGATTGGCGGCTGTTTGTTCGGTAGGAAGTAGAAAGCCGTACTCATCCTGTTGGCAGGGCCCTCCGTAGCATTGTCTCCATTGCTTGGTTTGCTATTGTTAGGTTTTGCCTTGGCCTTATCTTTTTCTCCCCATCGAGGAGATTCTGAAGAGAGGAAGGAGAAATATTCGTTTTTACTTCTAAAACGGATAATTAAATTTAATTAACAAAGCTACGAAAAAAGGGTGAGGCTGAAAAGGAGAATAGGGTGGGGACTGCAGGGGCGAAGGGTGGGCCAGTAGGGGCGAAGATGTTCATGCTGGGGGAGGAGAGGGTGAGGCTGGAGGGGAGGAGAGGCTGAGCACTTGAGGGGAGGAGAGGCTGAGCACTCGAGGGGAGGAGAGGTTGGGGTTGGGGAAAGAAGGCGGTGGTGCTGGAAGGAAGGATGGGGCTAAAGGGTAAGAGGGTGGGGCTAGAGGGTAGAAGAGGATGGAAGCTGGAGGGGAGCGTGGGGCAGTAGGGGAAGAGGGCGGGGCTTGAGGGAAGGAGAGTCGGGCTGGAGGGAAGGAGGGTGGTGCTGCAGAGAAGGAGGGTAGCGCTGGAGGGAAGGAGGGTGGGGCTGGAGGGAAGGAGAGTAGGGCTGGAGGGAAGGAGAGTGGGGCTAGAGGAAAGGAGAGCAGGGCTGGAGGGAAGGAGGGTGTGGCTGGAGGGGAGGAGGGTAGGGCTAGAGGGAGGGAGGGTGGGGCTGGAGCTAAGGCGAGTGGGGCTGGAGGGAAAGGGGGTAGGGTTAGAGGGAAGGATGGGGTGGAAGGGTAAGAGGGTGGGGCTAGAGGGTGGAAGAGGATGGAAGCTGGAGGGGAGCGTGGGCAGTAGAGGAAGAGGGCGGGGCTTGAGGGAAGGAGAGTGGGGCTGGAGGGAAGGATTGTCGGGCTGGAGGGAAGGAGGGTGGGGCTGGAGGGAAGGAGGGTAGGGCTAGAGGGAAGGAGGGTGGGCTAGAGGGAAGGCGAGTGGGGCTGGAGGGAAGGAGGGTAGGGCTAGAAGGAGGGAGGGTGGGTCCTGGAGGGAGGAGAGGGTGGAAGCTGGAAGGGAGGGTGGAAAGTCGAGGAGGAGGGCAGGGCTAGAGGGAAGGAGGGTGGGGATGGAGGGAAGGAGAGTGGGGCTGGAGGGAAGGAGGGTAGGGCTGGAGGGAAAGGGGGTAGGGTTAGAGGGAAGGATGGGGCTGAAGGGTAAGAGGGTGGGGCTAGAGGGTAGAAGAGGATGGAAGCTGGAGGGGAGCGTGGGGCAGTAGGGGAAGAGGGCAGGGCTTGAGGGAAGGAGAGTCGGGCTGGAGGGAAGGAGGGTGGGGCTGGAGGGAAGGAGAGTGGGGCTGGAGGGAAGGAGAGTGGGGCTGGAGGAAAGGAGGGTAGGGCTAGAGGGAAGGAGGGTAGGGCTAGAGGGAAGGAGGGTGGGCTAGAGGGAAGGAGGGTGGGCTAGAGGGAAGGAGGGTGGGGCTAGAGGGTAGGAGGGTAGGGCTAGAGGGAAGGAGGGTAGGGCTAGAGGGAAGGAGGGTGGGCTAGAGGGAAGGAGGGTGGGCTAGAGGGAAGGAGGGTGGGGCTAGAGGGTAGGAGGGTGGTGCTGCAGAGAAGGAGGGTAGGGCTGGAGGGAAAGGGGGTAGGGTTAGAGGGAAGGATAGGGCTGAAGGGTTGGGCTAGAGGATAGAAGATGGAAGCTGGAGGGGAATGCGGGGTAGTAGGGGAAAAAGGTAGGGCTAGAAGGAAAGCAGGGTAGCAGGGAGGGAGGGTAGGGCTGGAGAGAAGGAGGGTGGTGGTGCAGGGAAGGAGGGTAGGGCTTGAAAGGGAGGAGGGTGAGGCTAGAAAGAAGGATAAGACTGGAAGGTAGGATGAGACTAGAGTGGAGGAGGATAGGGCTGGAAAGAAAAAAAGATGGGGCTAGAGGTTCAAAGAGGTTTAGGTGGGGCTGGAGGAAGAGGTGAGGCTAGGAGGGTTAGGCTGGAGAGGAGAAGAGAGTAAGGGCTAGAAATGAGGAAAGTAAGAACTAGAAAAGAGAAGGTAGGTAGTGAAGAGGAGAGAATAAGGATTCAAGGGGAAGACATGATGGGGCTAAAATAAAGAAAGGAGTAATATTGGAAGGAAGAGGAGGTAAAGTTTTCAAAAAGAAAATAGGTCTAGAAAGAAGAACAGGATATAGATAGAGGTTAGAGAGGAAGAAAAGGTCATGACTACTAGATAGATATCATGACTTACTTTATAATGGTAGTAAATAACTAGTTGCTAGTCTATGGTTTATGGCTTTAAGTTTATAATCTAATTTCTAAAATATTTTTTAATTTTGTGGAGAAATCTTATTTATCAAAATATTTAAAAAATGTGCATAATATTTCAATATAGAATGTGCTCTATATTATCTTGTTTTATATTTCCATTTTTGATGCTTATAAAACAGAATTTATAATATTTGTTAGAAAAAATTAATATAAATATTATAATACTTCTATTCCTATAGCCTTAGTAAATTGTATAAAATATAAGCTAATTAAATTAAATCAAAGAAAGACCAAATTAACTTTACATCCAAGAAAGAAAAAAGATGCTTATTAATACTATTATTAAGTCAAAAGAACATTTTAATAATATAACATAAAGGTAAAGGCTAGGCCTTATAGTTATAACACAAAAGAAAAGAAAATATTTTAGATTTAGGGCTACTAGTCAATAGAAGAAAATAATCAGTGAAATAGTAGGCTTTGTATTACTAAATGCAAAATTACTAGGCCTAGCTGCCTAGGTAGTTTTAAATTTAATCTATTGCCATTGACATTGGTAGAACAGTAGGTCCTAAATAAATCTGTAACAAAATGGCAATAGTAGTAAAATTTAATATTTAGGTCGAACAGCATAGCATAGGCCTAGCCGATTAGACCAAGAATAAGATAGCTAGGTAAGATGCGCAACTTCCTAAACTAGAACTAGCTACATTGGTCACTAGCCCTTTAAATTTTTGCTAATCCTGACGCAGGCTAATTATTTTAATAGCTAGCTAGAATGGAATTTGAATTATACAGTTTACCAACATCACCCGTGACAACTTCTACACGCGAGTACACGGAAGCCTTAAAATTCATAAAAATATGGGTACAAATACCTATCGACGGGTATTATCTGCCTTTAAGGAAAATGCTCTCAAGGAAAAGGCTAAAAAAAGGTTAAGGCTCTTGTGAAGAGGTATTTTTGAGCCTTACGTTGTGTCACGGGTGATACATCTTACTAATACATTTTCGTACACAAAACATGTATTGACCGCTTCTGAAGCCGAAAAAAACGTGTCCTATTCTGCTACGTGTTTGTGACACGGCTGCCCCCCACCAGGACCATGAACCGCCAAACAAAGCCCCTCCCCCGAGCTCAAAATTGAGGAATCGAGTTTATATAGGCCTAGTAGGACTATTACTAATAGAGTCTGCAGATCATCATATACACGTGTCACGTATCCGAAATATGTATTTCAATTGAACTGTGAAATCATGCACACAGATCTACTTTCCGCCGTTTGACGAAAATGCTTTCGGCGAAAAGGTTTTTGACGAAATATCCGTCCATTACACAGTGGTAAGCCCCACCAGCACAAACACAAAGTGAATTCTCTGTAGTCATCAGCCCGCAGCTTTAATAACATCCATGGACTATTGGCTGTTGGCTCCTGGCAGGGGCATGCTGCATGACTGATTCAATTTTACAGTCTAAGTCAGTAAACTTCAAAACGACAAAAGATCGACATTTCACAAGCTCAAAACTTCATATCGTCAAAATTTTATTAGTCATGCCAGCATGGTCAGTCACAATTCACTTGTATTTGTAAAATCTTAAAACTAGGCCCTACACAATTAGGCATAAGCTAAAAATTTTGCATTGTTGAAGTTGTCAAGGTTAGGTTGTGAACTTGAGGAAGTAAGGCTCCACCTTCTCAACTTTTTTTCTGGCCTTGTGCCTGATTATATATTGTACTAATTTTGGGCCCTGGCCTATGCAAAGTTTTAAAAATAAATTGAACATTTTAAAATTCAAAGTGCCCAAGAGGCATTGCAATAACAAATGATCTTTTTAGATAGATCATTTAGATGATCATTTTGGCAAAAAGTTTTCACCACGTTTAGAAGGCACTATATAATTATAGTGTATTAACTATTTGTTTATCAATTGTTATTTGTGGTTTTTTGAATATAAAAAAATGTGTAAACTGTAAAGGCAAAAGAACTTAACTTTGATTTATAAAAAAATATTTAGTGTAATACTAAATTAATGGTTTAATAATTAGGTAAAAATGAAGAACCTTGAAAATTAGACTATACATTTCAAGTAAGTCATAGTAACAAACAACACAAACAAAACACACAATCACTATTGTATAACAGAGCAATGCAAGATCAAATAAAAGCTATGTAACATTATAAGAATACTTATAATAGAGAGCATATACTATGTGCTCTCCAGTTGCCTTGTTGTTGTAATGCCTGGACTTCACAAAGGTGAACTTATTGTCAACAACCAAGGTGGCCTTCTTCCTCATTGAAGACTCCTCCAGTACCTTGAATCCTGGCTTCTCCTCCACAGAAACCTTGACAAGCTATGGGTAGCTGACATAGACAGCTGCTACTAGAAATGGCAGCTGGATGTCTTCCTCCAAATTGAAGCCATCCTCTTCTGTGATAGAGACATGTGCCATTTCTATGAAGACATGGCCACTGCCTTGCCCTGGAACAACTACTACTGCAGGTAGTGCTTTGGCGACCTTAGCTGCTACCAATGCTGCTGCTTCGGTGACCTGCTTGACAACAACCTCAGCTGCTACTAATGCTGTTGCTTTGGTGACCTGCTCAACAACAACCTCCTCAACTACTCCTGATGCAATGCAGCTGCAGCACTTCTATTCAAAGTCTTCATCTGATGCCATAAGATTGCGGTACCTTCTGTCAGACATGCCTGTGTTACACCTTAGGTGATACCATTGCTGGCATTTGTCACATTGAAGTGCAAACTGACATGCAGTTACTTTACATGAGCAGATTGGGCACTGTGACTCCATTTCAGGATTGGATCGGTTAATAGTTGAGCGGTAGTGAGATAGCAATGGTGACCTAGCATTTTAAGCATTTTGTTGGCACATTGTATATGCTGGCTGTTTTAGAATTCTTAATCAAATTGTATATGTCTACACTAAGTGACATCTATTTTTAGTAACACTCTCAAGGTCAGCCATTAGCCATACACTGGGTGAAATTGGCACAGAATTTTATGCCAGTTGATTGAATGATTCAGCAAGTTTTAAGAGTGCAGTGTGTACATACCAACTGATTGCGCACCAATGCAATTGATTGTCACTCATGTCACTTTAAAGTTTGCATACTTGTTGCACACACTTGTTGTATATAATATTACTAAAAAATTCCCCAAATTAACAACATTTGAATTTTATCTGTCACTAAGAAAATGTTTGTTTCATAACAAACTTAACTTGTATCATTTTGCATGTATTAGTAAGCATTTTGATGAAATGACTTTTTAAAAATACATTTGGATAAATGGCCTTTTGCCAAAATGACTTTGCCAAAATGACTGGTACCCTTTAGACACTCTGCATTGCTCTGGCAATGGTGGCATACCAACAATATAGCACTGCTAAGTGGAGCATACCAAATAACTTTGCCAACTTTTGACATTCAAGCCATTCTGTGTATGGCCTTTTGACATAGATTCCAAGTATCTTGCCAAGTGTTGCATTATGCTACGCTGCCCTGCGCTAAGCCAAGCGCCATCTCAAAATTGCTCTGTGCCACAGGGTCATTTTGAAAATGCACTGGACATCTGCCTGCCATTTTGCAACTTTTTCTAATAGGGCTAGTCCAATATTCGGATCTTAGAATTGTGGGCTTATATGCCTATATAATAAAAATATTTTGTCACTATAGTTTATAAATAGTTTATCATATAAGTATAGCAATTGTGAGCACTAGGCCTATCATTCTTATATTTATAATAGTGGCTTGGCATTCATTTGCAACCTGGCCTTGAGGTGCATCCTATGATGCTGAATGCATATTTTGTTATTGTAGGCTAAAGCAATATTGCTAATTTGCTATTTTGAAATTGCATTGGCCATGCAACTTAGCCTAGTTTTGACTGAAAATTCAAGATATGAATTATCTAACAAAAAACAAAACTTTTCAAATCAAAGAAATGCTTTTTAAAACATTTTGGTTTATAAAATGTGTATACTAGATAAAAATTCAAGCAAGCAAGACAATTGGTTATAAGTACACCACTTTAATTGTGTATTAATTAGATCAAAAAATATGTATTTAATGTTTTTTTCATTCCAGCCAATGTTTCTTATGAATTGCTGCTTTCTACTGGCAGCATATATCCTCCTGCTGCCCCAATCACTTTGGGATCCTCTGCTTTAGATCGCCTGGGAAACTTCACTCTATCAGCTAAAATATTAACTGATTCTGTCTGTTTAAATGATCCATTTGTTGAAATTGAGTGCCGGGTCACTATGATAGACAATAGCACTACAACACGCATATTTGCTGTGATGTGGAGCAAAGGTAACACTATATTAGCCGAAAATGGAATCTCGTATTCAAAGTCAAACAAGCATACCTTTGTTATGAATGATGCTCCAAAGAACTCCACTGTGTTTATTATGCGAATCAATCATGTGACTTGGTCTGACCTGGCCGAATATTCCTGCCACTCTGTCAATGCTGCCTTCAATGTATTACTCAATGCTACTGGTGAGTTTGCTTCTGAAAATTTACTCATTTATAAAAAAAATTCAAGTCGTGCCAAGTGCCATTTCACAGATTCGACAAAAACGTAGCCTTTATTTCAATTGTTTTTCAAGCTTTTGAGTGATTAACAATCGATAGGGATGATTGACAATGGATAGGGATGATTTAAAGTTAATAGAGATGATTGACAATGGATAGGGACGATTTACAATTAATAGAGATGATTGACAATGAATAGGGATGATTTAAAGTTAATAGAGATGATTGACAATCGATAAAGAAGATTTACAATCGATAGAGATGATTGATAATGGAAAGGGATGATTTACAATCGATAGAGATGATTGATAATGGAAAGGGATGATTTACAATCGATAGAGATGATTTGCAATTGATAGGGATGATTGACAATCGATAAAGAAGATTTACAATCGATAGAGATGGTTGATAATGGAAAGGGATGATTTACAATCGATAGAGATGATTGACAATCGATAAAGAAGATTTACAATCGATAGAGATGGTTGATAATGGAAAGGGATGATTTACAATCGATAGAGATGATTGACAATCGATTGGGATGATTGACAATGGAAAGGGATGATTTACAATCGATAGAGATGATTGACAATCGATAGAGATGATTGACAATCGATAGAGATGATTTACAATCGATAGAGATGATTGACAATCGATTGGGATGATTGACAATCGTCGTAAAATCGTTTTACAAGCGCTTCTCAATCGTCTTGAATGCGCAACAGTTTCTGTATGCAGTTTGGGTACAAATATAAGTGTTGTCATGTATTGGGCATCTGTCACACAAAAATCAAGCGTTAACTAGGTGTGCAAATTCTAGTCTGTAAACATGGAGTCTGCTGTAACTTGTTGCTTCTGTGGTTCAGAGGCTTAGCAGTATTAAGGGGTAGCCAGCTAAAATCCTGGTTTTCAATTTGGCATCCTGAGTTTGGACCCCGACGCCACCACAGCTCCGCCCCGCCGAGTTGAGTCATTCGTGGCTGCCTCCACGGCCTCGGCCGAGGTTACCGGTGCTCCCTCCAAGGTGGGTCCTCGGTCTAACAGCAGCAGCGGCAGCCGCCGCTCCCCCCTCCGCCTCGGCCGGTCGGACGGCCTGACCCTCACCTGCAGGACCAGCTGCGGCGCCGCGGTCTCCGCCGCCTCCCGCCGGCCGCCGGTTCGCGTCGGCTTCCAACGCTTGGATCGAATTGGGCTGCCGCCTTCCGGCCTGTCGTTCGACGTCGAGGCTCTCCAGTCGCCGGACCTCCTGTTGGAGTCTGTTTCGGACACCCGGGTCGGCCACTGCGACGCTGGCTGTCGGGCCTCCTCGGCCAACGATTCGGTTAGTTGGATCACCTGGACCGAAGTCACCGTCCGGATGGATAATTGCTCCCAGCTGGCACTGGATGGCAGGACTCGGTTTTATTGTCAGACTGAGTCCGATCTGATGGAGCTGTTTGTTCACTGTCCAAGTGAGTTGCGCGCTGAACCTCTGGCTGGGCTCGGCAATCCAGAACCAGGGGATTAGCAATCCAGAACCAGGGGATTAGCAATCCAGAACCAGGGGATTAGCAATCCAGAACCAGGGGATTAGCAGTCCAGAACCAGGGGATTAGCAATCCAGAACCAGGGGATTAGCAGTCCAGAACCAGGGATTAGCAATCCAGAACCAGGGATTAGCAATCCAGAAACAGGGATTGGCAGTCAAGAACCAGGGGATTAGCAATACAGAACCAGGGGATTAGCAGTCCAGAACCAGGGATTAGCAATCCAGAACCAGGGGATTAGCAGTCCAGAAGTAATGGATTAGCAATCCAGAACCAGGGATTAGCAATCCAGAACCAGGGGATTAGCAATCCAGAACCAGGGATTAGCAGTCCAGAACCAGGGGATTAGCAGTCCAGAACCAGGGGATTAGCAGTCCAGAACCAGGGATTAGCAATCCAGAACCAGGGGATTAGCAATCCAGAACCAGGGGATTAGCAATCCAGAACCAGGGGATTAGCAATCCAGAACCAGGGATTAGCAATCCAGAAGCAGTGGATTAGCAATCCAGAACTAGGGGATTAGCAATCCAGAAGTAATGGATTAGCAATCCAGAACCAGGGGATTAGCAATCCAGAAGTAGTGGATTAGCAGTCCAGAACCAGGGGATTAGCAATCCAGAACAAGGGGATTAGCAATCCAGAACCAGGGATTAGCAATCCAGAAGTAATGGATTAGCAATCCAGAACCAGGGGATTAGCAATCCAGAACCAGGGATTAGCAATCCAGAACTAGGGATTAGCAATCCAGAAACAGGGATTGGCAGTCAAGAACCAGGGGATTAGCAATCCAGAACCAGGGGATTAGCAGTCCAGAACCAGGGATTAGCAATCCAGAACCAGGGATTAGCAATCCAGAACCAGGGGATTAGCAATCCAGAACCAGGGATTAGCAGTCCAGAACCAGGGGATTAGCAGTCCAGAACCAGGGATTAGCAGTCCAGAACCAGGGATAAGCAATCCAGAACCAGGGGATTAGCAATCCAGAACCAGGGATTAGCAATCCAGAACCAGGGATTAGCAATCCAGAAGCAGTGGATTAGCAATCCAGAACCAGGGGATTAGCAATCCAGAAGTAGTGGATTAGCAATCCAGAACCAGGGGATTAGCAATCCAGAACCAGGGATTAGCAGTCCAGAACCAGGGGATTAGCAATCCAGAACAAGGGGATTAGCAATCCAGAACCAGGGGATTAGCAATCCAGAACCAGGGGATTAGCAATCCAGAACCAGGGATTAGCAATCCAGAACCAGGGATTAGCAGTCCAGAACCAGGGATTAGCAATCCAGAACCAGGGATTAGCAATCCAGAACCAGGGATTAGCAATCCAGAAGCAGTGGATTAGCAATCCAGAACCAGGGGATTAGCAATCCAGAAGTAGTGGATTAGCAATCCAGAACCAGGGATTAGCAGTCCAGAACAAGGGGATTAGCAATCCAGAACCAGGGGATTAGCAATCCAGAACCAGGGGATTAGCAATCCAGAACCAGGGATTAGCAATCCAGAACCAGGGATTAGCAGTCCAGAACCAGGGGATTAGCAATCCAGAACAAGGGGATTAGCAATCCAGAACCAGTAGCACCAGCGAATCCCTGTGCGCCCACATCCCGCAGTGGTGTACCGAGATTTCCCGCCAACGCGCAGCGAAATTGCGGCAGCCTCGGCCGGCTCTGTGCTGGGCCTGGCCCTGGTGGCGCTTGGTTTTGTCATCTTCTGCCGGTCCTGCGACTGCGGTGGCGGCTCCAAGTCGCAGGAAGAATCGGACGCGTCACCCGTTAACGTTTAATACGTAACTACGAGTGACTTGAGATGCTGAGCTGAGTGGTAAGATCAATCATTAAAAATGCATGTTTTTGGCTTGTAACTCTCAGAAAGTTTTTAGCTCTTCAAGTTCCGACCGGAAATATTTTAAACAGCAATTAAAATGCTCCTTTGAAGCCATTTTTTATCTATTTGTGTATATCTGTTTCTTTTACAGTTTAGGCTTACCGAGCAGCTCCTATTGCTGTTATTTTGTAGGGCATTTTTGCATAAAATTTTAAAAGTTTTATTTCACCTGATACTCAATAAATGCTGGAGAAGTTTGTGCAAGTTATTTATTGCTTTTTTATATTTGCTCTCGACTCGCTCCAATTGGTGCTAGATAATTGTAATCGAGTTTTTCTGTTTACGCACAAAGACTATTTAAATGCTATTTTGGCTACTCTCGAGAGTAGTAAGCTGTTAATGAGCTTGTTTGGGTCATTCGAATTCGCGCAACTTGTTTTACTGGATATTTTTCAAAGCTGATTTTGCAGTGCCAATGCGTCCAGAGGCAGTGCCTGTTCTGTGTGTTTGATTGTTCACTATTTAGCTCACTAAATTTTCACATTACTTCTGTCACTACCTATACACTCATGAGCACTCTTCCATTATTAAACCTTGGTTTTACAACAGAAATACAATATTAATGAGGCTATTGTTCCTGCTTCAGTTGTACACCAAGTTTAACTGCTGCTGCTGTTTCCAGTGTGCCGTTAAACTGAAATTAAATGGCGCTTGCTTCGTTTATTCTTTATTTCGTTTTTCCCTTTGAAGAATCGCCCTTCGAATCCCCATCCAGACTCTTCGCCCTTCGATTCCCCATCCAGACTCTTCATTCCATTCCCCATCCAGACTCCTCGCCATTCGATTCCCCATCCAGACTCCTCTTCATTCGATTACCAACCAAGACTCCTCGCCATTCAATTCCCCATCCAGACTCTCCTTCATTCGATTACCCACCAAGACTCCTCGTCATTCGATTCCCCATCCAGACTCGTCATTCGATTCCCCATCCAGACTCGCCCTTCGATTCCCCATCCAGACTCGTCATTCGATTCCCCATCCAGACTCGCCCTTCGATTCCCCATCCAGACTCGTCATTCGATTCCCCATCCAGACTCGCCCTTCGATTCCCCATCCAGACTCGTCATTCGATTCCCCATCCAGACTCGTCATTCGATTCCCCATCCAGACTCGTCATTCGATTCTCCATCCAGACTCGTCATTCGATTCCCCATCCAGACTCGTCATTCGATTCTCCATCCAGACTCGTCATTCGATTTCCCATCCAGACTCGTCATTCGATTCTCCATCCAGACTCGTCATTCGATTCCCCATCCAGACTCCTCGCCCTTCGATTCCCCATCCAGACTCCTCGCCATTCGATTCCCCATCCAGACTCCTCTTCATTCGATTACCAACCAAGACTCCTCGCCATTCAATTCCCCATCCAGACTCTCCTTCATTCGATTACCCACCAAGACTCCTCGCCATTCGATTCCCCATCCAGACTCGTCATTCGATTCCCCATCCAGACTCGCCCTTCGATTCCCCATCCAGACTCGTCATTCGATTCCCCATCCAGACTCGTCATTCGATTCTCCATCCAGACTCGTCATTCGATTTCCCATCCAGACTCCTTGCCTTTTGATTGCCCATTCATACTCTTCATTCGATTCCCCATCCAGACTCGTCATTCGATTCTCCATCCAGACTCGTCATTCGATTTCCCATCCAGACTCCTTGCCTTTTGATTGCCCATTCATACTCTTCATTCGATTCCCCATCTCCAGCCTCATTGCCCAAGCCAAGGATGAAGCACGAATGAATGACTTGCTTAATTGATCAGATCTGGAATACACTGAAGTCTTAAGTCGTGTGTTTATTTTGTGAGTAACGAACACTCGCAGCTCTTAGCAACTGCAAGTCAAGTGGGCTGTCGTATTGCACAATTATTGTCTGATTATCTCGTGTTAGTCGCATTAGTGGTCAGCTGTGTCGTGGGCGTCACCACCTGCCTCGAATCCGTCCGAGTTATTGTCCAAAGTGCTGGTCGATGCGTCTGCCACTTGGTGCTGTCGCCAAATAGTTGGTCCTTTAAAAACAATGCGGTTTGCGAACAAGTGTCACTCCTTATTCTTGCTGTAGAGGACAGTGAGCCAAAAACTGGTAAAAAAAAAATTTATAAACCCACTCCGTCGCTGACAACGTCAAAGTTCAGTCAGTGGCCTCTGGACGTAGACTGGGACCAATTTCATGAAGCACTGCTAACTGCTATTTGGTATACTGGTAGCTGCTAGTGAACTTTTGGCTTCACGAGCTTAGCAGTCGGACGAGAGGTTTCTGAACGACGTCTATGGTCGAAAGGCTTGATTTTTAGCAGATTGCTATATATACTTAGCAAAACAGCTTTCTACTTTCAGTTCAGTAGCAAAGAAGAATACCTAAGCTATTTTATAAAAATAAAGGCAGCTGAACTTACTTTGATAAGTTTAGAAGCCCAAGAAGCTTGCAATCGCAGAATAACATGTCTCTTAATTGGGTCTCTACCACAGTCCATCTCTTACTTGAATTGTAGTATCCGAAATCGACACTGCTAAATCCAAATTTGGATCCAAAATACAGTCGCATCTCTGTTATCAGAGATGCGACCCATATCTGTCTCTCACCTCCTATACACACCTGAAATCGCCCACTTGCACATATTGCTCATCCTCACTTACCTGGCTGACAGCCCACCGCAGCCGCAGTCCCCTTCCAGTCGGTCCCGGCTGGCGGCAGCACCAGCGAGTGGCGCACCATGGCGCCGTACAGCCCGAATTCAGCCATGGCCGGCGCCCCGGCGCCCCACGTCTTCTCGGCTCGGCGCCATTTGGCGCGCCGATTCTGAAACCAGACCTGCACCCGGTCCTCCGGCAGGCCAGTGGCGGCGCTGATGGCCTCGCGCTGCTGCACATCCGGGTAGTGGGTATCGCCGAATGCGCGCTCCAGACCCTCCAGCTGGTGGCTGGCGAAGACGGTTCTGTCAGAGGGTGAGGAATGCGGCTCTGTCAGGGGTGGGGAATGCGGCTCTGTCAGGGGTGGGGAATGCGGCTCTGTCAGGGGTGGGGAATGCGGCTCTGTCAGGGGTTGGGAATGCGGCTCTGTCAGGAGTGGGGAATGCGGCTCTGTCAGGGGTGGGGAATGCGGCTCTGTCAGGGGTGGGGAATGCGGCTCTGTCAGGGGTGGGGAATGCGGTTCTGTCAGGATTGGGGAATGCGGCTCTGTCAGGGGTGGGGAATGCGGCTCTATCAGGGGTGGGGAATGCGGCTCTGTCAGGGGTGGGGAATGCGGCTCTGTCAGGATTGGGGAATGCGGCTCTGTCAGGAGTGGGGAATGCGGCTCTGTCAGGAGTTGGGTAGAAAATAAGCAGTTGCCATGGTAATAGTGTTGCGTGCTTGAAGGCATATGGTGTACAGAAAGGCTAATACATGCATAAGACCGACTGTGTCAGCAATGAAAAAATTACATTTTATTTTCTGAAAAAAAACAATTGAGAAAAAGCTCCTTTAACTCAAACTTTTGCCTCAGCGGCTGCGCACACGCATCTATACTACTTGAACAGTGAAGTGGGAGTAGTCTAACTGCATTGTCGCTTTTCTTTCCAGGTTTAATCATTTCTAATCTCTGTTTTGTTTTATTTTTTCTGCTTTCTTCTAGAAGATTCTTTTATTAATAACTTAATTGCATTATTTAACCTGATAATTCCTTTAAAATTCAGCGCCCCTTCTAGGTGAGCCGCAGTTAAATCCCCAATGTTCGAAGACGAAAGCTTTAAAGGTTAATAAATAGATTAAAGTGAGGATTTTTATTGCTTTTCCGCTCTAACAAGTGTCTGGCCCAGGTTTCAGCACCCCGGCCACTCGTCAATAATTATTGTTGCATGGGAAATTTCCTTAATTTTCCTGCATCTTCTAAGTGGAAATTTTCAATGCAATCTTTGCCAAGCCTCTTTTGCCAGCTGCCATTGGGTTTTTAATTCACCTGAAGCAAATCCATTCTCTGAAAATTTAATGCAAACAGCCGAAGAAAAATTCTTGCTAGACGTGGATTTGACTTCAATTCAGATATTCTGTCGGGCCTGTTAGACAGTGATGTGTTAGACACGGATGTGTTAGAGATAGGTTTGTTAGGCACGGACCTGTAAGACATGGGTGTGTCAGACACGGACCTGTTAGACATGGGTGTGTTAGACATGTACCTGTTAGACATGGGTCTATTAGACACGGACCTGTTAGATATGGGTGTGTTAGACACGGACCTGTTAGATATGGGTCTATTAGACACGGACCTGTTAGATATGGGTCTATTAGACACGGACCTGTTAGATATGGGTGTGTTGGACACGACCTGTTAGACGTTGATGTGGCAGACACGGACCTGTGAGACATGGATGTGTTAGACACGGACCTGTTAGACATGGATGTGTTAGACATGGACCTGTTAGACATGGATGTGTTAGACATGTACCTGCTAGAGATGGATGTGTTAGACATGGACCTGTTAGACATGGATGTGTTAGACATGTACCTGCTAGAGATGGATGTGTTAGACATGGACCTGTTAGACATGGATGTGTTAGACATGTACCTGCTAGAGATGGATGTGTTAGACACGGTCCTGTGAGACGTGGGTCTGTTAGAAACCATGTGCTCAGCGCGGACAACAATGAAGACAACTATTTTGTAGCAGCAGTTTGCATTTTCTTGACGGTTGTCACTCTTGAAATTGGCAGATTTGACCCGGGCAGCTTCCGGCCGGGAAACGGTGACCAGTGGGCTGCGGATTAGTGAGGCTGCTAGGCCGATTAGCCGATGGGGGGCTCAGCGCTGAGGTACTAATCTTGTTCTGTTTTTATTTGCAAATTAATTTATTAATTAGAGAGAAAAATGATCAAATTCCTGGGCGAGCGGGATGAGCAGGCTCTGGGGGATTACACCGCGACTTGCTCTGGGAGTTCCTCTGTTGTTGCGGACTGTCTGGCTGCCAGATTCTGAGCGACAGACTTGCTAGAGATAGATAGATAGATAGATAGATAGATAGATAGATAGATAGATCGATAGATAGATCGATAGATAGATAGATAGATAGATAGATAGATAGATAGATAGATAGATAGATAGATAGATAGATAGATAGATAGATAGATAGATAGATAGATAGATAGATAGATAGATAGATAGATAGATAGATAGATAGATAGATAGATAGATAGATAGATAGATAGATAGATAGATAGATAGATAGATAGATAGATAGATAGATAGATAGATAGATAGATAGATAGATAGATAGATAGATAGATAGATAGATAGATAGATAGATAGATAGATATTGATCTATATAGATCTACTCACCTGTGCCGCCGTTTCTTCCTCTTCTCCCCCGCCTGACTTCCCCAGTGGAACAGTTCCGATGTGGGTCGCTGCTCAGCGGCTGAAATGCACAATGAGTTGATCGAATGCTCCGTAAAACAATTAAACAGCGAACACGCGCAGACAACCCCAGCACAGACTCAACGGAATAACCGCATCATCAGCTAGCGGAGAAATTGACCCCTCGAAAATTCCAGATGGCGACTCAGTTCGCGAGCACAAATTGAATAAACTAAATTAAGAAGTGTCACAGGACAACTGGCTGAAGTGTCCATCAAAACCGCTCCTGCCCCTCCCCAACACGCAGAGCTCAGGCAGGCACCAACTGTGCTCATCGCTTGTCAGTCAAACCTGAGAACGGCGCCTCAGGTCGAATTGAGACAAGAAAGCTCAGCTGGCTACTGTTCAATATGACTGTTAATTAAATGTTAATTGGCCTGTGAAATTCAGGGCTCCTGCTGCAGTGGCATCAGCCTATGCTAAGTCCTAAGCCTTGGGAAAAACATTTCCTAGAAAAGATACTGTCGCACACAGCCGCTACGGCTCATGATGAGGGCTTTTTACTCACCAAACTGCCGCAGACCAAAGCTGCCACCCAGGGCCGCTGCGGGCCCGACGGCTGGTGGTAGCGGCCACGGTGGCGGCAGCGGCGGCGCGATGGTGACCTGGAAGCTGCCTGGCTGCGGCTGCTGGGCGGTGGACAGGCCGAGCAGTTTTCTGATGTCGAAGTCGCTTGAAGCTCGAATTTGAGAAGCTGGCAGCTGGTTGGACGACATTGCCGATGCTGCAGTCTGTCAGATTCTGTGATCCAGGAGGCTCGCTTTAATTCGGTGTAAGTTACTCAGCAAGGGTTTCCGCGTGTTTCTTTTATAATTTTTGTGCTCAAACGCGCTCCGTTTTTTCATACTCGCACCTTTAATTCTGTCCAATGGCAATGAAGTGAGACTTGTCTCGCACTAGCATTGGCTTCTGCGGCAGACTTGATTGTCTGCTTGAGAACCGCTAAACTGCCGGCAATGCTGATTCTGGTGATCCAGTGAACTACAGTATTTAGCTGTTCAGCACTAAACCGGCAGTTTTCTGACCTTCTGGACTGCGGCTCCATCCAGTATGCGCCATGCCAGGGACTACTCAAGTAGAACTGTGGAACAGTGAGACTGTGGAGAGTGTGACTGTGGACAGTGAGACTGTGACAGTGAGACTGTGGACAGTGAGACTGTGACAGTGAGACTGTGGACAGTGAGACTGTGGATAGTGAGACTGTGGATAGTGTGACTGTGGATAGTGAGACTGTGGACAGTGAGACTGTGGACAGTGAGACTGTGACAATGCGACTGTGGACTGTGCGACTCAGTGCGGATGATGCGGCGTGCGACCGTCCATTTTTAGAGTAAAACAAAATTCAACCCTTTGTAAAAATCATTCAAAAAAGAGTATTTCGTGTATTGCTGAGCTAAAGAGCCAAAGGCCTTTCACCTGCAGTGGGCACTCGAGTTCAAAGTTATATTAGCTCGTAAGTAGCAGAAGTAGCATAAAATTTCTGCACACACTACTAAGACTCTCGCTTTAAATTTCCTCCTTGCTACTTTCAGTAGACGGTCTCTTTCAATTTCTATAAGAATGCCACTGCCGCAGTTTTGTGTTCCTGCATTGCTCCATTTTGTTGAAATCTTGTAGTACTACTTGTTATTAGTTTGTTAGTAGTGTAAATTGAACATTGCACTCATATTTATTGAAACCAATCGTTGGAAAATGATTGCACACAGAGTAAGGCCAAGCCTCTGGGGATTCGATATGATTTATTAATTTCCGATGGCGTGGGAAACTCCCAGATAGAGGGAAAATCAGCTGCATGGGCAAGTATTGTGCTCAATTATTGAGTATCAAAGTTGCTACGGTTGCGATCTCTAGCTATGCAGACCGCAAACACTACAATATCAATAGTCGTAGTGCTTAGGAGCTATGCACACAGTTGCCAAGGACCACTGTAAGTGGTCGGACAGGATATTGCGTTTCTAGGCATACCGGAATCTACTGAAAACGAATTTGTTATCGAAAGCAATAAATTGTTCCCTTACACGGTATTGCAATCCAACAAGTTTAACGTTTAAAATAAGAAAATTTCTTAACTCCACAATTTATTGAGCCTTCAAATAAATTCCAACAAACCAATTATTCATAAGTCTTTCTAATTTTAAGTGGTTCTTGGCTCTCTGGAGTCAAAAAAGTTTAATTAGCATGATTTAGGCAGGTAGGTGATAAAAACTTTCGCAGTTGGTTTCGAATTTTAATTAGGCCTCTTTTTATGTTTATTACGAGCGTAGTCAGGGTGGGCTGGTAGAAATGATGGCGCCATCAAGACTGCTGATTTGCCCCCCCCCCTTCAAAGATGACGCCCAGAAGATGGCGCCCCCCCCCCCAAGATGGCGCCACCCAAGATGGTGCCCCAAGATTGCGCCGTCAAGATGGCGCCCTTAAAATATCGCCCCCCCCAAGATGTCGCCCACAAGAGACGCCACCCAAGATGACGCCACCCAAAATGACGCCCCTAAGATGACGCCCCCAAGTGACGTCACCTAAGATGGCGCCCCCAAGATGGCGCCCCAGGTGACGCCACCCAAGACGACGCCCAGAAGATGGCGCCCTCAAGATGGCGCCCCAAGATGACGCCGTCACGATGGCGCCACCAAGATGGCGTCCCAGGTGACACCAGCCAAGATTGCGCCGCCAAAATAGCGCCATGAGCTGGCGCCCAAAAGATGGCGCCACCCAAAATGACGCCACCCAAGTTGACGCCTCCAAGATTGCGCCCCGCCCCCTAATAAAAAAAATGCTGACTGCTCCCCTGGTTTGTTTAATTAATCTGCGCCCCTGTTAACTACATGCTAAAAGTTCCGCACGCTACTATTAATGAAAAGCGGTTTCATCAAGTTGTCAGACACTTTCGGGGCTCCAATGACTTCAGACTGCATCCCGAAAGCGGCTGTAAAGTGCCCAATGAGGCACAGAAAATAGTTTGCAGGTCTGCTCTTGAACTTTTTTGATTCATCTACTAAAAGAAGCCTCCACAGGGCACAACTAACAAAACATCTCAAATGGAGGTCGTACTACGCACATGTAAACCTCCGCAACAATTTTTCTCCCTTTTCTAGAAATAAAATTTAATCTGCAGCGATTCTCCGGAACATCTTGTAACTAATCTGGCAAACAGGATCAGGGGTTTCTGTTGATTTCTTAGAAAAAAAACTGTTGTCTCTGTTGCGAGCGTTGAAATTTGTCTTCATCCGCAGCCTCTAGCAAAAGCTTCGACAGTCATCATTTGACTCGTCAGCCGCCAGCAAGCTGGCAGAATTTTGCGCAGGCGGCCGCGGCCGCCGCCAGCATCGCCAGAGCGGCCAGCCGGGGCAGCCAGCCAGCGGGGTGCAGCCACAGCAGGGCGCAGTTGGCGGCTGCCAAGGCCGCCATCAGGATGATGGACTGGCGGGCCAGCTCGCGGTCTGAGCTACGCCAGGAGAGACACAGGAACCCGGCGAGGGCTGCGGAGATTGGGGGGCGGGGGACTGAGAGTCAAGTGGGGGAAGTGGAGTCAGTGGGAGTAGAGAGTCAAGGTAAGGAGGGTGAAGAGTCAGTTGAGAGGAGGGAAGAGTCAGATGAGATGAGTAGAGAGTCAGGTGAGAGGAGGGGAGAGTCAGGTGAGAGGAGGGCAGAGTCAGGTGAGAGGAGGGGAGAGTCAGGTGAGAGGAGGGGAGAGTCAGGTGAGAAGAGTGGAGAGTCAGGTGAGAGAAGTGGAGAGTCAGGTGAGAGAAGTGGAGAGTCAGGTGAGAGAAGTGGAGAGTCAGGTGAGAGGAGTAGAGAGTCAGGGGAGGGGAGAGTCAAGTGTGGATTAGAATAAAAAAGGCAGTAGAAAGTGAGTTAGAGCCACAAAAGTCTCGGCCAAAAGCGAGAATAGGCTATCCATCATCATATTATTGACAAGATGGAGCAGCCCTACCGAGGCACTCACCCATCAGCGCGCAGGCGTACAGCCTAGCAACAAGGTCGGTCGCAAGCTCGGTCGCCTCCTGATGGCCGAAAAGAAGCCCCGGCTTGAAGAAAATCTACAACAAACGGAAAGCAGATGGTTGACCGTGCCAGGTGGCTGTCTTTGCTTTGCAATTCCGCTCAGCAGAAGCGCTTAATTACTGGCCGACTCTGGTCAAAGGCAACTCGAGACTGTAGGAAATGCCATGATAATTAGAAAATTACTGGCCGACTCTGGTCAAAGGCAACTCGAGACTGTAGGAAATGCCATGATAATTAGAAAATTACTGGCCGACTCTGGTCAAAGGCAACTCGAGACTGTAGGAAATGCCATGATAATTAGAAAATTACTGGCCGACTCTGGTCAAAGGCAACTCGAGACTGTAGGAAATGCCATGATAATTAGAAAATTACTGGCCGACTCTGGTCAAAGGCAACTCGAGACTGTAGGAAATGCCATGATAATTAGAAAATTACTGGCCGACTCTGGTCAAAGGCAACTCGAGACTGTAGGAAATGCCATGATAATTAGAAAATTACTGGCCGACTCTGGTCAAAGGCAACTCGAGACTGTAGGAAATGCCATGATAATTAGAAAATTACTGGCCGACTCTGGTCAAAGGCAACTCGAGACTGTAGGAAATGCCATGATAATTAGAAAATTACTGGCCGACTCTGGTCAAAGGCAACTCGAGACTGTAGGAAATGCCATGATAATTAGAAAATTACTGGCCGACTCTGGTCAAAGGCAACTCGAGACTGTAGGAAATGCCATGATAATTAGAAAATTTGCTTGAGGGGCCTGAGGAGTTTGAGCTCCTCCGGGGAGTTTAACAGGGTTAGGGGCAAATGGGAATTGACAGACTTAGAGCTGAGGCGGCTCAAAATAGACAACTCGGAACGCGTTGTTGAGATAAAAAATTTCAAGACTCCACAAAAAGTACATTCCGCTCGCTCAGCCCGAGCTGAAGCTCATATTCCGGAACCCCCATCGAGCACCTGCGCACACTCACCTTGATTAAATACTCAGTAGGTCCGCACGACAGAACTAATCCCTAGGGATTAGAACAGGGAGAATTCCCCAGCTGCTTTCCCAAGAAGAGAGAATTCTGCTATTCGACTTTCAATATTTTCTAAGGGACTGCCTTAACTCCAGTGGTTGCTCCTCTCTCTCCTGTCTCCTTCTGGCTCTCACTGACCTCCCCCGACTCCCATTGCTTGACTACCCCTGACTGACTCCCCTGACTGACCCTGACCCTGACTCGCCTTGACTCCCCCTGACAATCAGAACTCCCACTAAAAATTCCACTGAGTCCATTGACTCCACCTGACCCAGCCCCCATCTGACCCAGCCACCCACCTGACCCAACCCTCCACACCTGACCCAGCCACCCACCTGACTCAGCCCTCCACCTGACCCAGCCTCCACCTGACCCAGCCCCCCACCTGACCTAGCCCTCCACCTGACCCAGCCCCCACCTGACCCAGCCCCCCACCTGACCTAGCCCTCCACCTGACACAGCCCCCTCTCACCTGACCCAGCCCCCTCTCACCTGACCTAGCCCCCTACCTGAATCAGCTCTCACCGGCATAACTTCCCCGGACTCACGGCGGTGGCGGCAGCGGCGCAGGCCAGGCCGCAGGCGGCAGTCCAAGTCCTCGCTGCCCACGACAGGCCGCGGTGGTGCAGCTGCTCGCTGTGGCCGAGAATTTGGCTCAGCTTCGACCGGTGCACGTCGCCGTCGTCTGTCTCACCGACGCCAAGAAGCTTCCGGGTTTTTAACCGGCTGTGCAGATCGCCGCTGCTCTGCTTCCTGAGCTCGGGTGAGGAACAGAGTCTTCGAATAGGATCTTTTCTCATACCTGAGAATTTCAGTCTCATACCTGAGAATCTCAATCTCATACCTGAGAATTTCAGTCTCATACCTGAGAATCTCAATCTCATACTTGAGAATTTCAGTCTCATACCTGAGAATTTCAGTCTGATACTTGAGAATTTCAATCCCATACCTGAGAATCAAAATCTCATAGTTGAGAATCCCGATCTCATACCTGAGAATCTAAACCTCATACCTGAGAATCGCAATCTCATACCTGAAAATCTCAATCTCATACCTGAAAATCTCAATCTCATACCTGAGAATCTCAATCTCATATCTGAGAATCTCAATCTCATACCTGAGAATCTCAATCTCATACCTGAGAATCTCAATCTCATACCTGAGAATCTCAATCTCATACCTGAAAATCTCAATCTCATACCTGAGAATCTCAATCTCATTCCTGAAAATCTCAATCTCATACCTGAGAATCTCAATCTCATACCTGAGAATCTCAATATCATACCTGAAAATCTTAATCTCATACCTGAGAATCCCGATCTCATACCTGAGAATCTCAATCTCATACCTGAGAATCTCAATCTCATTCCTGAAAATCTCAATCTCATACCTGAGAATCTCAATCTCATACCTGAGAATCGCAATCTCACACCTGAGTTCTATATAGTAGCTATTGTAAAAACAGTTCCTTTCATCGCGGCAGACTTGCGGCTCAGTCTCCAAGGCCATTTTGGCTCAACTGACATAGCCAAGGTAGGAAAAAAATCCAGGCAGAAACCAGAATCGGGCGGACTGCGCCAGGGAACAAAGTTAATTACGCAGCCTTGGGAAACGCTAAGCCGAGCAGCGTCCACCCTCCCCCCTGGACGATTCCAGCTGCCTGATAGGAGCTCGGACCGGCCTTCGACACCACCAACCCCCAACTGGGCCAGCTTTGCAACCTTAGCTCTGTCTGTGCACTGACCTACAGCAAATTTTTATTCATACGGCTATTCTGCTTCAATCCCTATGCTGTACTGCATGTGTTACTTTATTGTCCCAGTCCTGCTGTTCCCAATCGCCAGTGTGCGAGTGCGAACGTCTGTAGCGAAGGCGGATTAGGAGGAGAGAAGGCGAAAGAAAACTTGCGGAACGGGCCGTATTTCATTCTCGTACTTTAACTGCAAATATTTAAAATTCCTCTTTCGCTGTTGCTTGTTGCTGTTGGAACCAACTGCATAAATACGAGCTAGTTTCTTGTGTGCGACTGAGCGGGAAGTTACAGCCAGTTTTAGTGTTCATGGGTTAAGGTTTCGGAGAGGTACTGGTGCCCTTACCCTAAAGTTTTTAAGAATTTTAGTTGCCGTTAGTAGCAAAAAGAATTTGGGAAGTGCCCTAAATCAAGTCCACGGTCAGCCCGCAGCCAGCGAGGAAGCAAGAAATCATGCTCATTAAGTGCCTCCTGTCGTATCTGTCCCTTCCCGATCCAGAGGAAGGATCTGGACGGAGCAGAGATGCCAAATGAAGGATCGGCAAGGGGCAAAGACGCCAAATGAAGACTCGGGAAGGGGCAGATACGCCAAATGAAGAATCGCGAAGGGGCAGAGACGCCAAATGAAGACTCGGGAAGGGGCAGAGACGCCAAATGAAGAATCGGAAAGGGGCAGAGACGCCAAATGAAGAATCGCGAAGGGGCAGAGATGCCAAATGAAGAATCGCGAAGGGGCAGAGATGCCAAATGAAGAATCGCGAAGGGGCAGAGATGCCAAATGAAGAATCGCGAAGGGGCAGAGATGCCAAATGAAGAATCGCGAAGGGGCAGAGATGCCAAATGAAGAATCGAGAAGGGGCAGAGATGCCAAATGAAGAATCGCGAAGGGGCAGAGATGCCAAATGAAGAATCGGGAAGGGGCAGAGATGCCAAATGAAGGATCGCGAAGGGGCAGAGATGCCAAATGAAGAATCGCGAAGGGGCAGAGATGCCAAATGAAGAATCGCGAAGGGGCAGAGATGCCAAATGAAGAATCGCGAAGGGGCAGAGATGCCAAATGAAGAATCGCGAAGGGGCAGAGATGCCAAATGAAGAATCGCGAAGGGGCAGAGATGCCAAATGAAGAATCGCGAAGGGGCAGAGATGCCAAATGAAGAATCGCGAAGGGGCAGAGACGCCAAATGAAGGATCGGAAAGGGGCAGAGATGCCAAATGAAGAATTGCGAAGGGGCAGAGATGCCAAATGAAGGATCGGGAAGGGGCAGAGATGCCAAATGAAGAATCGGGAAGGGGCAGAGATGCCAAATGAAGAATCGGGAAGGGGCAGAGATGCCAAATGAAGAATCGCGAAGGGGCAGAGATGCCAAATGAAGAATCGCGAAGGGGCAGAGATGCCAAATGAAGAATCGCGAAGGGGCAGAGATGCCAAATGAAGGATCGGAAAGGGGCAGAGATGCCAAATGAAGGATCGGAAAGGGGCAGAGATGCCAAATGAAGGATCGGGAAGGGGCAGAGATGCCAAATGAAGAATCGCGAAGGGGCAGAGATGCCAAATGAAGAATCGCGAAGGGGCAGAGATGCCAAATGAAGAATCGAAGGGGCAGAGATGCCAAATGAAGAATCACGAAGGGGCAGAGATGCCAAATGAAGAATCGCGAAGGGGCAGAGATGCCAAATGAAGAATCGCGAAGGGGCAGAGATGCCAAATGAAGAATCGCGAAGGGGCAGAGATGCCAAATGAAGAATCGCGAAGGGGCAGAGATGCCAAATGAAGGATCGGGAAGGGGCAGAGATGCCAAATGAAGGATCGGAAAGGGGCAGAGATGCCAAATGAAGGATCGGAAAGGGGCAGAGATGCCAAATGAAGGATCGGAAAGGGGCAGAGATGCCAAATGAAGGATCGGGAAGGGGCAGAGATGCCAAATGAAGGATCGGAAAGGGGCAGAGATGCCAAATGAAGGATCGGAAAGGGGCAGAGATGCCAAATGAAGGATCGGAAAGGGGCAGAGATGCCAAATGAAGAATCGCGAAGGGGCAGAGATGCCAAATGAAGAATCGCGAAGGGGCAGAGATGCCAAATGAAGAATCGCGAAGGGGCAGAGATGCCAAATGAAGAATCGCGAAGGGGCAGAGATGCCAAATGAAGAATCGCGAAGGGGCAGAGATGCCAAATGAAGAATCGCGAAGGGGCAGAGATGCCAAATGAAGAATCGCGAAGGGGCAGAGATGCCAAATGAAGAATCGCGAAGGGGCAGAGATGCCAAATGAAGAATCGCGAAGGGGCAGAGATGCCAAATGAAGAATCGCGAAGGGGCAGAGATGCCAAATGAAGAATCGCGAAGGGGCAGAGATGCCAAATGAAGAATCGCGAAGGGGCAGAGATGCCAAATGAAGAATCGGAAGGGGCAGAGATGCCAAATGAAGAATCGCGAAGGGGCAGAGATGCCAAATGAAGAATCGCGAAGGGGCAGAGATGCCAAATGAAGAATCGCGAAGGGGCAGAGATGCCAAATGAAGAATCGCGAAGGGGCAGAGATGCCAAATGAAGAATCGCGAAGGGGCAGAGATGCCAAATGAAGAATCGCGAAGGGGCAGAGATGCCAAATGAAGAATCGCGAAGGGGCAGAGATGCCAAATGAAGAATCGCGAAGGGGCAGAGATGCCAAATGAAGATCGGAAGGGGCAGAGATGCCAAATGAAGAATCGCGAAGGGGCAGAGATGCCAAATGAAGAATCGGGAAGGGGCAGAGATGCCAAATGAAGGATCGGAAAGGGGCAGAGACGCCAAATGAAGAATCGGGAAGGGGCAGAGATGCCAAATGAAGAATCGCGAAGGGGCAGAGATGCCA
This sequence comes from Macrostomum lignano, assembly GCA_002269645.1. Lineage (NCBI taxonomy): Eukaryota > Metazoa > Platyhelminthes > Macrostomidae > Macrostomum > Macrostomum lignano. The sequence continues at coordinate 12,587 of NIVC01000929.1, read as the reverse complement.
AATGAAGAATCGGGAAGGGGCAGAGATGCCAAATGAAGGATCGGGAAGGGGCAGAGATGCCAAATAAAGAATCGGGAAGGGGCAGAGATGCCAAATGAAGAATCGGGAAGGGGCAGAGATGCCAAATGAAGAATCGCGAAGGGGCAGAGACGCCAAATAAAGAATCGGAAGAAGGGCAGAGACGCCTAATGAAGGATCGGGAAGGGGCAGAGATGCCAAATGAAGAATCGGGAAGGGGCAGAGACGCCTAATGAAGGATCGGGAAGGGGCAGAGATGCCAAATGAAGAATCGGGAAGGGGCAGAGACGCCAAATAAAGAATCGGGAAGGGGCAGAGACGCCTAATGAAGGATCGGGAAGGGGCAGAGATGCCAAATGAAGAATCGGGAAGGGGCAGAGACGCCAAATGAAGAATCGCGAAGGGGCAGAGATGCCAAATGAAGAATCGCGAAGGGGCAGAGATGCCAAATAAAGAATCGGGAAGGGGCAGAGACGCCTAATGAAGGATCGGGAAGGGGCAGAGATGCCAAATGAAGAATCGGGAAGGGGCAGAGACGCCTAATGAAGGATCGGGAAGGGGCAGAGATGCCAAATGAAGAATCGGGAAGGGGCAGAGACGCCTAATGAAGGATCGGGAAGGGGCAGAGGAGACGCCAAATAAAGGATGAAAAATTGGATTTGCATCAAAAGAGGTGGTGAAGGAAAAGAAGGGTGGTGCAGTCAGTGCTCCCAGAGCCCGGCATTCCAGCCTTACTTCTCGAGAGGTCGTCCTGTCGGGCCGTTCCCGCTCTCGCCAAAAGTTGAGGGCGACTCAGCTGTGTCGGTCATCAGTTTGAGCAAACTTATTTTTCAATTTTTTCCCTGTTCGAATCTGCGTAGGACCGGCACGAGTCGGGGAAGTCACGAAAAGCAGAGAAGAGAAGGTAAAGAGTCTAAACTGCCTACTCATCTATTTGAGTCGCTTTTCTGTCTACGAGCGTATATGCAAGCAGCAGCTGCTTTCGGCCAGAAGAGCTCACGGCCTGGCCAATCACAGATGGCTGGAGAAATGAGAGTTGTGATGAAAATATAGAGCAGAGGGCCGAGGGAGGAGAGAAGCTCCATCATCTGCTGAGAATCACTTTTTCCAACAGGCTTAGAGTTGCAATCTCCGAGGTACGCAGAAACTGCATGAAATGTTATTTTAATCTTTTCCACACTCCCTCCTATCCAGTTTCTCCCCAGGAAAGGCATGCAAAATCCCTGGTTTCATGTTGGTCTCGTTCGTTTCAGCTTTTTTCTGTCAACACGAATTCGTCCCCCCGCCTACCACGAGGCTTGTAATGGAAATTGAGAAAAAATATGCAGACTGGTCAAGGCAAATCTGGCGAAATTTCTAGAAAAAACTGTAGCAGAATCGACGAGTTCTACTCGTCAGTAGTATTTAAAGTACTTGATAATTTTAAATGATTTAGAAACTAGAAAGGGGGAATTAAATATTTTTCGGTAAATCTGGACACATCAAAACAAGAATTTCCTGGCTTAGGCCTACCCCCAGCCCTGCGGGGCTTAGCCCCACCCCCAGCCCTGCGTGGCTTAGCCCCACTTCCAGCCCTGCAAGGCTTAGCCCCACCCCCAGCCCTGCGGGGCTTAGCCCCACCCCCAGCCCTGCGTGGCTTAGCCCCACTTCCAGCCCTGCAAGGCTTAGCCCCACCCCCAGCCCTGCGGGGCTTAGCCCCAACCCCAGCCCTGCGGGGCTTAGCCCCACCCCCAGCCCTGCGTGGCTTAGCCCCACCCCCAGCCCTGCGTGGCTTAGCCCCACCCCCAGCCCTGCGTGGCTTAGCCCCACCCCCAGCCCTGCGGGGCTTAGCCCCAACCCCAGCCCTGCGAGGCTTAGCCCCCAACCCTAGCCGAATTCACTTCACTTGAAGTCGCTTTTCATGCCTGTGACCTCGGTGGGTAAGATAAATAGAAGTGAATCTTTACTGATTTTTTTTTTACATTTTCTTCCTGTTTTGACTTTGTCCTCTAATTGTCTATCATCAGGATTGCAGGCGAGTGGCAGCCTGCTCATCCTCTCTCTTCCCGTCGAAGCCTTCAGTCTGCGAAGTGTCTGTGCGCCTCCAGACCAGTGCAGTGTTCACCTCTCTCTCTGTCGCTGCCGAGTGGCAGTCTCATCATTCGCGCGCATCTCTTTTATTAGGGCTTTAACGGGTGTCAGTACGCTCCCGGTCCATTCACTTCCGTCCCGGAGTGTCTGTACGCCTCTGGGGTCGCCGCTCACCCTTTCTATTCCATTCGGCAAGCTCTGGGCACTCCTGTACCCAAATCCCGATCACCCCGTCTACGAGCTGCGGTATGGCCGGAAGGCAGCGGATAATACAACACGTGCATAAATCAACCATGGACAACTAAAGTAGCTCGTAGGACGCTGCACTCGAGTTTCTTCTAGTGAGGAACGCATATTTGTTGTATGGCTAGTGAATTTAGTATGTTCTCGCGTCTGTTTGATAATAATAATATACCATTTCAACTTCCGATTCGTAAAAAGTGAGTTCAACTTCGTCAACGTTTGCAAAACTATATAGCGTTCAAGGGGAGGAGAATGAATGTCTAATTCTGTAATTTTCTGCAGAGAAAATAACTTCGAATTTGTCTAAATAACGGAAAATCGTCTGTGTAAATGCAGCCTGATCAGAAAATTTCTTTGCTTTTCCTACGGCAAGAAAATAAGGGGGCTATGGTAAACTTAAAGGTAAGATGGTGAGGCTGTTGAAAAGTTTCCCAGTTTCTTGAAATCTTTGAGAATTTGAGAATTTGAGAATTTGCGTGTTGGGTCGCTCCAGACTTGTGCGATGTTTTCAACTCGCAATTGAACTGGACATCAAAAGGACAACTGTCAATGACATCATCGGGAGATACTCGTGTGTTGAAGAGGGTAAGATTGGTCTTAGCGCGCGTGGAGGTGCTGTGAGACCAAAGTTTTCTGATGAGATGCTCGGGTGCGAAGCCGGCTCTGACCCTCAAAGAAATGCAGCAAAAGCTTGTTGCAGATTTTCCTGCTTTGTGCATTAAGTTTAACAATGTACGACCACTTCATGGAGATTGGAATAGTGACGTGACACAAGAGGTCAGATTCGTACACATGACCTGGATGCTGGAGGCTGAAGAATTTCACTTACCAAACTCGAAGTCCCTTTCGTTACAAAATTACCATAGAAATTCTGCTAAATGGTATAATATATGCTTTGGAGAATGTTATTTACACTCATAATGTAATTAACATTCTCCAAAGGCAGCATTTATTTAAATTTTCATTTAAATAAGGCAGTTACTTCAATCAACAGGGAAGATTAAGAGAGATGCACGAACCTTTCAGCAGAAGCGGCGACCGAGTCCTCTTCAAAGCTGTCGCCCATGTCTGCAATAATTGAATCCGGGTGCGAGCGCGTCTGCAGCTGCAGCATTTTATGTACACTTGGCCGGTATCTGCTGAGCTACAGTTCCGTCTCAACTGGCTTTCCCTTCGATCCCTTGAAGTCATTTTCTAACCCCGCAAACTTTTCCGACATTTTAAACTTTCTTGAGTCGTCAAATACGAGCTACTCTCTTCCCCCGCAGACTCTGCTGCCAGTCACTAGCTAGCGAAAACTCGCACTAAAACTTATCTCTTGTACTTTTAACTTGCTGACCCAAATATCATACCAGCCTTATTTCCTTTCCTTAAACTAGGACAGCAAGACGTTAGGGCTCATGGTTGGGGCTGTATAGGAGCTAGCCCGGTGGTAGTGTGTCAACTAAAGCACCGGAATGCAGCCGAAGAAATGCTAATAAAGTCCTTGTCAGACCAGTTGGCTTTATTTTCGGCTCTATTCTAGAGCCATAAATTGATATGAAATCCCAATTTTAGTCTCCTTACCCCCCCCTCTGATAGCCCAAGGGAGGGACGCGGATGAGATGTCTCGGCATCTCTGACCGACCGGTCCGGTGAGTTATCGATTGCAGCTCTGGGCCGCATTCCGGAGCTCAAGTTTACATCCGTTTTGCATATTCTCAGGGGTCAAAGAGAAGGGCATAACGGGCCTGCTGGCTGCGGATCGACTTAAAAGCGGACCAACTACCGGTAGGACGAAAACTCAAAGTCTTACGAGGTTCGTTCAAGGGTTACTTCTGATACATATCGTTGGAGAACTGCAAATCAAAGTACTGCACTTTTCCTGTTATAAAAAATTATAAAGTATAAAGCGATTCTGCATTTTGCATCTGTTCTGATTCTTAGAAAATCTGTTCGCATTTAACAGCCTTGTTAATTGCAAGTAAACTCAACTGCAGTTAGTGGGGAAAGGGAGATGGCGTGTTGGCACAGCTGGGAGACACTGCAGATGAGCGTGTGTAATAGTGGCTTGGCTTACCCAGACAAACTCAGCTCTTTTCCTGGTTTTATTGCGTGACCAAGACTTGGCTCCGACTGCTTCAGACAGTGCGCAAGGATTTCGTATGCAATGCCTGAACTGCATTCATCGGTGCACATCTCAGGGATTCCCTTATATTATTAATTAGCTTACCGCTCTGAGCCGGGGCTCCAATCAGCTGTCCGGGCCAATGACGGGTCTGCCTGACAGCCTCCGCGGGTGGAAGGAGATGCGCTAAAAATTAAAATTCAGACAATCCGCTCGAAAGTTGAGGATGTACTTTTGCAGTCAACCGCGCATTTGAGAGCTTGTAAAGCGCTGATACTGATGCTTAGTCTGAACTCCGGGCTTTTTTTGCAACTGAAATTAACAAACCCAAGCAAACTCAATGTCAATGCCGCCGTTAAAAAAGGTGTCTGAGTCTCCTGATCTCAAGTCTTTCTCGTTCAACGCAAGGACTACTTAAGAAGAAGTGACTTCTCAGTGGTCCTTGGTTCAACGTTTGTTCTCGTCGACTTTTCACAGATTTGAAAGCCTAGACCAATTGGATGATTTAGAAACCGAGGTGCCAAGTAGTCACTGGTTCCGAAATTTTAAGGTGCCTTTTTAAAATTATTGATGGCCAAACAAAAAACTAGTTGAAAAACTTCTCCCAAGACTCCTGATGGCGCAAGCGGGCGAAGCGGGTAGAGATGGGAAGAAGAGTGTCAGTGAGCAAAAAATTGAGCAGTTGATTTTCTAATTCTAAATTTCACTATAAACTAGACGCGAGCCACAAGAATGCTGCTCAAGATGAGCTCGGCCTCTCCAGTGCATTATTTACCAGCTGAGTAGATACCGAGAAGTCCCAAGTGGAGTTGCATGACAGTCAGGAGGAAGAGACCGGGCAGTCATGAGAGCTGTCTATTTTTACCTGAAGTGATTATTCATTCATCCCGTGGCCGTTGCCCCCGGCTCTCCCGCGGGACTCCTATGACTGTGGCTGCTGCTCATAGCTGATTGATGCAGCGGAGAGGCTGCTCAGAATCATCCAGCGCTCGCTGTGCCTTTTATCTGGATCTTCCTTCCCGCGGCTGCACTCCTCTGCTAAGCCAAGCGTCAGCGGTAGGATGAGGGAAGCTGGGAAGGCAGAAGACGCCCAGCTCGCCTCATCACCTCAGGATCATTCAGTCTCACCATATTCAGATATTTTTCTGTCCGCATTTGCAAGGGCGCAGAGATTTTCGTCTCGCTATCGGGCTCATCGCAGCGTAAATATGCGACATCGCACGGGCCTCTCAGTGCCTGGCTTGGCTGGGGCAATTCTAAAATGCTATTCTAAACTATCACATAATTCATTGCGCACATTATACTGATCAATTTTAGATGATACACAGAGCTAAATTTAAACAATCGGGATTATGAATTGATTGTTTAGTTCTTTCTATCTAGAGCAATAGAAATCAGCACCAAAGGCACCACAGCCCGTAGAGCACTAACACTCTGGGCATTGCAGCGCCCGCCCTGTATGCTAATGGTGCCAACGATGAATCACGCTGGGCTTTCGAGCATGTGACTTTTCGCTACAACTTGACATTGCCGAAAGAAATGAATGGGAAATATCAACCGCCTATCCGGGAGAAGGGCAGGGCAGCTTAGCGGTAAACGTGACTCCTGGTTCGATTTAAGGACCACTAGGAACACTTCTAGTCTAGTAGTCCTTGGCTCGATTCTGTGCCACATTAATCTATGAGCAATTCGGGCTTGTTTGCACAAGAATTGGCCGAGAGTTATCATGCGATTTACCAAGGACCACTAGATAAGTTCTTCTAGCGGTCCTTGCGATTTACACCTATGAGGGCCAACACCCAAGGCACAGAGAGAATGTCGGGCAAGTACATGTCTTAAAATTCGAAATCAAGGCCGCTGAACACACTGTATGAGCTCGTGTATGTGTGCGTGACTGCACTTACAGCATTCGAGCGTTTTTGCATGCTCTCAAAAGTCGGCGGAATGGGGCAGAATCGCATCAGCGCTGGTTGTCGCACGATGTCGCCCTCCGAATATTTTTCACCGACCACCAGTCTGTGCCACGACCCAGCGAAAATGCTACTCTAAGTAGTACGCACCTGCTAGTTTTACAGTAGTATGAATCCTTTCCGCAAACTCAGTCGAGGTTAAATTTAAGGTGGAAAAATTAAACGGCTTAACGAATTTAAACCACAAGAACTAATAAGAATGTCATCAATGGTTGGAGGGAGTGGCTTTAGGATTAAAGACCCATTAGGATCCGGGGGATTCGAAACTATCGGAATCTGGACCAGATGATCTCTATGCGAGAAAGAATGGGTCTGTCTATCTGTCTAATGCAGATTAGATATAAGGTGTGATGGCTGCTCTGTCAGTGTTAGACACGGTCCGCAAACTGCTGCTAAACTACATTGAGAGGCTCAAGGTGAGATGCTGCCAGACTCGTAGGTTTTGTGCAACCACTGTGTGCGATCAAAGATGATTTACGGAGATCCAGACAGATCTGTCAGTCTGATCGGGGACCATCCGGATGTCGCGCCCAGACGTGGGACCGGCTCTAAAAAGCTCTACATGTAACATCTCTAAATGTGTAGCAGCCACCTCTGGGCGAGTATATTTCTCATCTTGTGCTTAGGGCTTCCTCCGCAGCCAACAGTGTTGTCTATGGTTGATGGGGAAGTCAACAAAGGGAAAAGTACAACGACAACGAATGTACATGTACTAACTGCTACAAGATACTCCCCTTCCAGAAACGAATTGACAGATCGTGCTTTGTTTTTTTAAGATTGTAAACTGTATAAAAACGATAAAGGTTCAAAGAGCCTGTCTAAGTTAGTAAATTGAATCGCTAAATGAATTGCAATATTATGAGGAGCTCGCATCAGTTCGCGCTTCTTCACCAGGTGAATTACGTGTCATGATGTATAATGGCTTCGATAGAGCGGTGTACGCTGCACAAAGCTGGGCCGATGTGACGCGTCGGTGCCAGAGCCGGGTGTCATGCAACCAGGTCAGGAGACAGCGTACTTATACCTCGTAGGAAGTCGGCTCCAGCGGTGGTGGTGTTGGGCGTGCGGCAGCGGTGAGCGGGTTAATCACGAGTCCGGGATCGGTTGGCGGGGTGGCAACCAGTTGTGCTGGTGCGAAACCGCAAAGGAAAATTGTGAAGAACGTGCATCTAATGGTATATGAAGATGGAAAGATGAACTGAAAGGCGCATCGTCAACGATGAGTGTTCAGCTGGAAGGATGCAGCTGTGCGATGTGGTGCTGTTCAAAAGCCGAATTTGACGGCTAGTTGAACCGGCTGTTGATCCAGCCTGCGATCGCGATGTCGCCTATGGCTAGACGGCTGACTGTGCAAAGCCGTGTCGTGCTGACATGATGCCCCACAAACCAGAGCATGGGGCTCTGGCCCACGCTCTGCTAACACTTTGTAGCTGAGTTGCTATATACAGCAGCAGCAGCAGCAGCAGCTGGGCCAGCAATCCTCGAGCATGCAAAAGAGATAAATTTCAACTACATATACGAGCTATTACGCCACGCCAGCTGAAAACAGAAAGCAATTTAATTTTGGCTGCAGCGCCACAAGGAACGTTTGAAGGTGAAAAGCACAGATAGATTTAAATAATCAGAGTCGCATGCCCGTGCCTAAAACCAGTTCTTCATTGCAGTAGATAGAAAAATTTGCTGGTAATCATGTTCGCCGATGTCTTCGCTTTGTTGCAGCCCCCAATGGACGCATTGTGCAGAAAGCACGCGAGAAGATCGCCTGGGTTGTGAGAAGTTGCAAGAAAGTGTACTCCATTGAACTCAGAGGCTACAATAGTCACGATTTCAATTTTGAAAAGCTTGATCTGCAGTCAGAGATCGTGAAGCTGTTCAAGGACTTTGCCGAAAAGCTCAAACTGGGAGGCAAAGTTTTACACTTAGTGGCGGCTTATAATTAAATACGAAATATACACGCCATTAGGCTTCCGTGTTTTGTGAGGTGAGGCAATTTGAAGAATATCTCTGAATGGTTGCTCCTACTCTATTCAGTCAAGAAACTTGAACAAAATCAAGAGTAGAGCTTCGTGGATCCGTGTGTTATAGACTCAAAGCACACGCATTGATAATTCGACACACTCAACAAACCGAACATTTTTTGTAGTAGGAGATTAAAAGATTAATAAAAAGAAAATAATTCTCTGTAACAGCAAATCCCCAAGGTTCGAATTGATCGAGAACACAAATAAAACCGATTACATTGGCGACTTCTTCAGGATTATTTATGTGAGTAACTATGAAAATACAGAAGAAAAACTTCAGCTTTCCTGCGTTGAAAAATACAGTAAAAGCATGCATATACGAAGTACCTTCATCCATAAAATAATAATAACAATTGCTTACACCCGCCCCAATTGGGCAGATGCGCAACCGACAGCTCAGCCGCAGCTATTGCGCGGCGCATCTGAAGGCTGCGTACGGCTGTTCAGTCCAAGGACTGGGGGGGGGGTCGCCACACACGCCCTCAATTACCCCAGCTAATGTTGGCACCCATTTTACAGCTGGGTGAACTGAAGCAATGCAGTGTTAAGTTTCTTGCTCAAGGACAGTTTCAGTGGGATCGGGAATCGAACTCCCGACCTTCAAGTCGTAAGTCCGACGCTCTAACCACTAGGCTAAAACCCCCTACTAGGCTACAACCCCCTACTAGGCTACAACCCCCTACTAGGCTACAACCCCCTACTAGGCTACAACCCCCTACTAGGCTACAACCCCCTACTAGGCTACAACCCCTACTAGGCTACAACCCCCTACTAGGCTACAACCCCCTACTAGGCTACAACCCCCTACTAGGCTACAACCCCCTACTAGGCTACAACCCCCTACTGGGGTAACTCATCCATACAGATAGTAACTTTTCCGAAACCTATAGAAAATAAAATTTCCGGAATGATTGTCATTTACTGCGACTATGTACGCTGGTATAATTTTTTTAACTCAACCAGGCTTTGGACTGAGACAGCACAGGTGTCGAATAGACAATAAACTAATAGAACGAGATATAAGTGGTGCAGAAAGGAAGAGAGGGGAAAGAAGTGAGGGGCCAAGCCGCGGATTGAAGTTGTATTTATACTAACAATGATGAACAGGCCAGCCAAATTGCCTGTGGTAAATGAACGGTTACGATAGTCTGTGGAAAAGGCAAGTTAGACAAAGGGAGACGGCTAACTGAAAAGTACAAGGTAATAGAAAGTACAAATATTTGGAGGATGAAAATCCGACAACAGGTTACTTCAAATAAAAGCTTAAAGTAACGATTATAGAGGAAGAAGTAAGGAACCAAAGGACTGATTAGGACAAATTTGTAAATTTTATACCATGAACTGTGAAAAAATGAGCCGCCTCAAGCTCCTAGGTCTGGGTTAAAAAATTGATTATGAATGAAAAACAGGTGAATAAGAATTAAAAACTTCAATCAACCGCACTTTACTACACAAAAATGGTTAAATAAACAAAAACAACTCACCTATTTCTATTACTCTCTTAGGTGAAAAACTAGAGCTTCTAGGGATTTAAATTTTCATGAGTTGGTGCAACCGGAACCGCAATTTTCATTCACCACGAACCGTACTTAAAAAGCCACACGTGATGGGACCGAAAAAATCGATAAAGCTATGAGAAAAAAACACGACCTCTGGGTTGAATGAGCAAAACATGAGTAAGAAATTTGGGTTGACTTGTTTTTTAAACAAGAAAATGGCAAATCGATAACCAACAATGCACCAGTGTAAACTGTTGTTACTACTTTGTTAGAAAATCACTACTTAAAGCAGTATGAATTGCGTTATATTTTAGCCACTTCTGCTATAAAATTTGTTGCTACTTTCTCAAATGAACATAAATTTAAGATTACTATAATATTTCCGTTTTCATTCCCAACAATATTGATACTACCTCTAAAAATTCAAAAGATGATTTACCAATTAGCCCACAAGCAAAGCTATGAAAAAGTTCTATGAAAAAAATAATTTAAAGAGTCTAAATCTATAATAGCTTCCTTATCTCTGTTTCGGCCAATCTTACAATGCTTGCAGCTGCTTTGCTTGCCTCTTGGGCGTCGTTTTGCTTGAACGCTTCATACGGCGTCATGCCGTTCTGTGGATACCTCGGGTCGCGGTTCAGCACTCTGCACAGCCTGTCAACCAACGGCTTCAGGCATTCCTGCAGAGGCTCGTCAATCAGCTCCAGGTGACTGACAAGACTGTGACTGCGGGCGGCCGGCCTGCCGTGGGCCAGCAGAATGGCAGTCAGCGCCTTCTCCGCCGCCTGCCAGCTCTGGTAGCAGGCCCAGCAGTCACAGTAGTCTCTGGTGGCTGCCGCCGCTGAAACCTCAGCGTCGAGCTGGGCCGTTTGCAGATAGCGCCGAGCTGCGCCGGGTGAGGGAGCAATGTGATCGGAAAGATCAGCAGTGCTGCCGCCGAACACGGCACCGCCAAAGACGCCGTAATTCTCGCGCCCTCGACTGCTGGAACGCAGAGAGCGCCTGCTGCGCCGAGTTTTTGAAGTGCTACGGCTGAGTTTCCCCATTCGTCATCCGAAGGGAGACTGTTCAGCTGTTGAAGTTGAAGGCCGGACCAGTCTTCCAGCTCAGCGCCAGTAGAACTACCAGCAGTTCGACTTCGACCACGCCTTGCTTTTTGTTGTCCAGTCCGTTGTCGAGGTGAGAGAAATTCATTTGAAGCGTCGCATTGCGTACTCAACTCGTTACTCAGCATTTCCGACTCTTTGACGTCTCGTGTTCGACGCCGCAGGTTGTGGCGTGAACCCAAATGGGAGTATGAAGGTTCCTGGCTACAGGCACTGAGTGACTGAGATTCCAGATCTCGGCTGTCAATTGACACGGCCAGTTCAGTGGAAGCTACTATTGAGTTCGCAAGTTTTTTACGCAGCACAGTTGTTTCTGATTGCCTGTGACTGTCTTCTCTTTGCACATCGCATGCTTCAGCGGTGACATGAAAGCTAACGGCGCGAATGTTGTGCTTCTCTAATATTTTAGCAACGTTATCGTAGCTTTTAAGACGTACTAAATCTTCAATTGCGTTATAATGGCATGCATCAATGTGAAACTTGGGTCTCAGAAGACTCAGAGCCGCTCCCGACAACTCACAGTTCTTAAAATCCAGGTCGTCAGAAACTGGCAGCTCATTGAAATATTTCGCGTAAAGGACATCTCTTTGAAAACAAAACTCTTTTCTCTTTTAGATTCGCTAATCCGTTTCCCTTGTATGAGCAGCACCGTGTGCAGCTGTTGCCTGCAGTCAATTTGCAACGTATCAAACAGGCTACCGATGGTGGCAAACGTCTTTTCATCTTCCCTTGTTGTCATTCCATGCACTATAACACTGGTTAATCCTTTGCGAAACTCGCTGCTGCCGAACTTGTCAGATATGTAGGTACAAGTGAAGCATCCATTCTTACTGTGTAAACACTTTGGACTTTCTTCCATTTCCTCGCTGACCAACAAAGAAAGCTTAGGGACTTTTAAATCCTCGCTTAGACGTTTCTCCAACAGTTTCCGCTGGTCGGAACTGATCTTACAGAATTCTAGATCGAGGAATTGTACGTTCATCGTCTTTGAATCCTTCAAGCGTTTAAAATATTCCTCCACATCATTGATTACCAAATTGCGAGCGTCAACAAGCTGGTAGCCTCTGGAATCATCCGCTGATGTGGGAAGATATAAGCTAATTGCAGCGGGTAGGGTGTGCGACTGCTCAAGCATCTTTAGCAACAAGTGAATACCTCGGGTGGTCAATTCTAGATTGAGCTTTGCGAATAGCAACTTTTTGTCTGTTCAAGCTTAATCTGTTCAAGCACCATGGCCGCATGCTGGACAGTCAGCTGATGCGATACCCCAAGTCGGCTAAAGACCTCTCCATGCTTTTGGAATCGAAATGGACAAGCAAAAAGAAACGGCGGGATTGCGTCGCTGCTCTCAGCCAGCGTAATTTGCATTGGCTTAACTAATCTTTGAAATTCATCAGCAAGAATACATGGAATATCCTTTAATTCAGTGAAATGCCTCCTGCTCTCTTCCAAGTGGAGAAGTGACTTCATGAATGCGTACACCTTGTCCATCACCTTGGTTTTGGTTTTATTCAAGCTGGAGTGGGGCGCAAATTTGTCGAGGAATTGACTGC